>LHUT01005397.1:11739-22324 GCA_001412135.1 Silene latifolia subsp. alba | reverse complement strand
GAAGGATACGGCGACCTCCGAGGTCTACCCTCTTCCCCTCCCCGCCCATCTTCGGATCTGCGGGTCAAAAAACCCGGGGTTGTAACCCTAAGAAAAACGGGTCGGGCTGGCCGGGTTTTTGGGTCGGGTCGCGTTTTGACAGGTCTAATATTGATGTACAATTTCGTTTGTGCTGGTTGAGTTAAATTCAAGGCGGCCATGACATCACGAAATTGATATGGTGGCTTATCACACAACGCCATAGTCTTTGAGTCAAAGTCTCCACTTTGAGAAAAATTGAACAAGGTGATTGATCATGCATCAGTTTTTCCCCTCAGGGTTCTCAAACAAATGCGATGACTGATTTCGTTAATGAACAATATTTCTCAAACTAGTAATAATAACTATCGTCATACTCTCATCACGACAGTAAAATTTGTAACCAATGGTCACCGCAACAATCTGATGCGCAAGATTTGCTTTACAATTAGACTTATAGATAGAACTGACATGAGAGACATCAACCGAGCTATACTTCTGGAAATTTAACTTGCAAGATACACCCACTTTCAAACATTAGACCATAACATTGGTAAGCATGGAACCTGCTGCACATACACAATCCAAACGAGATCCGGAATTGAAGATGACGCCTTTATTAGGGGGGGAAGGGATAAAATTGACAATGCCTATTTATAAGATGCTTTGCTAGAATTCCATTACAGCTTAAACCTCCGATAAGGAGCCCAAGGCAATAAATATTTCTACAGCTTAGCATTAAATTAAAATGACTGGGAAGAAAACACCGATATCTGGTAATACAAGATACCAATGCTTTGTATACAAACCCATCATCACTTGAGATCTTTTGAACAACTTTTGCAGCAAAGCCTGATTTTAGCTACACTGACGGCCTAAAAAATCACTAATATTTGTAGATCTATAAAAATGGGGAATTAGTGACTACTTTTAGTGAAGTAATTATGCAGAAGTGTCATAATCCCGAATCACCACGAAGCTTCACTTGTCATAGCATTCTTTCCTATAAAATACTTCTAGATGCTTGGTTTTGAAACATCATTTCCAGATGAGGGTAGATTTCGGGGGATGATGTTGGTTGGAACAGCCGTAGTAATGGTGGCTCCAATCATTGCTGGAGTCCTGTTTGGCACTGGGACGATAGGTTTGATTGCACCATTGTATAAAGATTCTTGTTGGTTGAAACTTTCAGTTCTCGGCCTAGCAGTCCCATTGACCGTTGCTTGATGGCTGACAGAATCGGACCTTGATAAGGAAAAACATTTTGTTTCTGTACAGAGTAGACACATGAAATCGTCAAAGTGTTAAGAAGTCCTATCTTATAGAAGTTCAGAAAAGGCACAGGGAACATCACGCTCAATGAGGCGGTCCTCGTACTAGTTGTAGTAGTATTAATAAAAAACACAGATGACAGTTGTTGGCAATGATGTCGAACCTAAGTCATGAGTACCACCACTCGATGATTTTACTAGCTAGCTACCAATTGCTAAGCCATACATTAGTTCCATGAATCAATTTAACAAATATGTAAACTATGAACTTCTAGAAACATATTTGAACTGCTCACCGAAATAGGATACTCCGTACCTCTTCAAAAGAAGGGGGCCAAAGAAAGAAAAAAAAGGAAGAAAGAGGAATGCTACTTTGTGAATTTTGTTAGAAAAACTTACTACTCTTGTTGAAAGGAAATTGACCATAACATTATATCAAAGGAACGATTTCACAAGTTAACATATTTCTGCAAGAATATAAGTGCCACTCCATAAATAGCAATTGTAAGTCCTGATCAAACCGAATAGCCTATTGTATCATTATCTTCCTATACCTCGTGAATATTGAAACCTAAGATAGAATTTTTTTAAAAAGGCAACCTCCAAAAATTGGAAAGGAAAACTCATCCCTATCAAATTGTTTGGTAACCAATTTAGATACGCTGAAAGCCAAGGTCCCCAATTTACTTAAGAGAATGGCAAACACCTTAACTAAAAATAGGATATATTTCTATTGTGATTAGAGTTCCATTTCCAAAGCTGCCGAAGACTCCATATTTTGGGTCCATGGTTATGATGAAATAGAGTGAAATGGCTCATGAAACTGGTTGTGCTTCTTTTTATTTTGAAGCAGCAATCATTTGATGTACTTCTCAATGCAGTTTTCATTTTAGGTCATAACTTTTATGTCGGTCGCTAACACAGGGGAAAGGTTGTACACATTTGGCCCCCACCCCACCCCACAATTTACAGCAGCAGTCAAGGCACTTAGGTAATGTTATAATGATATCGTGATTAGAGATTGAAATCTTAGTACGAACATCTTAGACTGGGACTCACCTTTAAGTTCGCCATACGTGATAATCCTGTTGAGACAATCCCGAAACTTTGTTAATACGATTCTCTCTTGCTCGGCGTACACCTCTATGTCAGTCGAGCTCTGCTCTGGCAATTGAGGAGACTCATGAACATGATTGGCCAACCCATCAAGGGACTCAGATGTCATGAACATAGTATCTTCTTCATCACACCTTAAAGCTAACGTTAAAGGTGACATTGGCCGAGATCTTGATACATCATTACCATCTACATTAGAGTCGTCAAGACCTGTCTTGTCAGTCTCATTTGCACCGGAAAAATCGCCAGGTTCAGCCTTGAGATCCGTTTCACCTTGATTCTGTAACCTTTCCTGACTTGAGGATGTGTTTGCAGTTTCTAGTCCATCTTCTGCCCGTTTTTCATTGGCATTTCTAGTTTCTGCAGAAGATCAATCTAGTAACTGTAAGTAAATGGAAGCCCGTAAATAAGGAGAGAGAGAATTAGCTACAAAGCCTGTCTGTGCATACAAATTAGCAGATAGCGAAGACTAGAAAAAGCTTAATTGTAATAAGATAAAATTAAATCAAATGAAATCTTGACTAATCTTACTTTCTAAGATTCAATGGAGTGATTTAACATTTTTAACATTAGAATTAAAGGTCAACATAACTACTTCATTGTGATCAACAATAACTGGCAACTGGATATCATCTTTGCTGTGATCAACAACAATTGCCAACAGAGTAGCATCTTCATGCTCACATAATCGGAAGGATTTACCGTGGGAATGCCAACACACATGACACACACATAAACTGAAAACAAAAACCAAAAAAAAAAAAGATAAGGGACTATCGATTCCTACATAGAACATGTACATGATATGGTGTGAGGAGCCACACACAAATACCAAATATACAAATAGGCTGAATCACCCACTGCCAAGAGTTGTAGACATGTAAATCATGATATACTTTTGTTTACCCAGTGACGACAAATACGAGCAAGTACAAGTCAGGAGGCCACACATAAGTAGTCGCCACAAAAACGTGCAAACTAAATATATTTATTGCCTACAATCACTTGAACCATTATACTAATTTCCAATTACCATCTCTTTCCTTTCAATCCTTTCCGTTCAATAAAAAGAAGTCCTTGTGTCTTAAGTACCAAGGCTAAAGCTGCAAACATGTTGGCTACTGCTTACACCAACGACCATAAAACTAACATGACTTGTAATTGTAAAATGGGCAAATTTTGAAATATCAATGTCTATTTCCTTTAACCCCTTCCAGTATTACACTTCCTCCATAAAGGCAATGACATGGTACATGATATAAAAGTATAAATAACCTGTTATATAATAGTCAAAAACAGTTAGTTGAGTACCGTTTCAGATGGCAGCAAGTAGCATTACAATGGCACAAAAATGTTAGTTCAATGTTCGAGTGGCTATTTAACCTCCTGAGCCGGAACGGTTCGTTCTTGGATAACAATTTTACGAATTTAATCAATGTCACATGGGATGACAGAAAGCATGATAATATATTTCTGGTAAAAAAAAAAAAGGAAGACATTAAAATTCACTTCTTTTCGCATTCATGAGTTTGTGGTGATGAACTATCAAATTAGAATGTCAAGCCAAGGCTGCTAAATAACATATTACGGAATTATAGGACAATAATAGATATTGGATAATCATAAATTCAAATCAACTTCTACCTGCAATCGTCTTAGCAGCTTCTTCTGATAAAACTACCAAAACAGAGCAGAGCTCTTTCACATCATGCGGTTGTATGATGTCAGCTAAGAGAGACCTACATTTGCAATATACAGGTTCATAAGTCCAAAATATTGACATCAAAGACGGCATGCATCACGAGCTCTCACCTATGTTGTTTATGTTACTCCGAGTTCATGACTCTTCATGTTACATTATTACCTAGTGTAACTGTGATAGACACTAGGACATGGTTGACGAGTGTTTTAAGCTTATGAACGCGAGTGTATCTTAATAATAAAAAGCCGAGTCCAATACTTTGGATACCCACCATGTGTTGATTACTTTTAACCGCTGGAGTATGAGTAACACAGGGGGTAAGAAAGTAGGATATACAGACTTAGCCTTTTTATGCTTCGTTACACTCAACTTAAAGAGATTGACTTAAGTGCAAAGAGTTTAGTGACTAGTGAGACATTTTGCTTTATTTCTTAATATTCCTAAGACAAAGGCATTCCCATTCATCGCAATAAAATAATTTTAAAGAGACTGCCTTAGCAAAATAGTCTAACAGCATTCTGACTTCCTAAAGTAACACGAACATACCTGTACGTGAACTTTGAAGCACCTAGAGAGGCTGAATTAGTAGCCCGGGTAGCAGGACCAGAAGATACTGCAGAGGGGGCTGACGGTCTGATATGATTGGCCTAACAAACATATTGTTCCTTGTGAGAGTATAATCAAATATAAGTCTTGACAGCCAATCTAGGTGACGCATTGAAGAAGTTCAAAAAAATGTCAACAGAAATGGAAAACATGCAACCACCCAGGCCTAGAGGATGTTAATAAGTCATATTTCGACTTATTATGCTTACTGCCTGGTATGTGCAACATGTAGCCATTTGAGGTAGGATAGTCGAATTGTCCAAAATCTAAAATTTGAGTTACCTGATGAAACTGTCCACCTCTTGAAACTGAAGGATCCTTAGATGAAGGTCCAAAGAAGAGTTCTTGGCCCTTCCTTTTCCTGGAATTTGGTGTAGATATGAAACCAGATGACCCAATAGCTCCAGTGATAGCAGCATTTGCTGCCTGCTGCTCATAAGTTAAGTTATTTGCAGGATCTCCATGGAAAAGAGCTTGTCGTTCTTCACTTCCTTCGAAGTTCTTGCAGTCAATACATTTACAGTTTTCAGAGCATAAAATATTGGCTTGAAAACACTCGCAATACTTCTTTAAACATCCTGATTTTTTGCAATGGCATCCCTTGTTGTGCTTTCCCACTATAACTTCTCCAGCCTCTTCCTGTGTGAAAAATGATTGTATGGAATAAATGCTATATTGTCGTTTTCAATTAAGTCTATATAGCCATAATCGTATATTGCATGGCTTTCTCCTGACACGTCCAAATTACATTTTGCACGCAATTTCAGAATCAGCATCAATAAAGCTGGCGTATGAAGAATGAATTATTAATTCTGCAGGTTGTCATGTACACATAAGTGGCGTAAATCTAACCAATATCATTACTCATACAATTGGTAAGAATGGTACCCCCTTCTGTTTACAAAATTGAAAATTTTACTCCCCACTATTCATTGGAAATGCTAAATTTTACAAAATTCTCCTCAACATATTTTGACAATTGTAGCAATTCCAATGAGTAGGAGGGTACAGGTGGCAAAACTTGATTTACAGGTGACAATCCTCAACCGCAGCAGGCCGGATTTACAGGTGGCAAAACTTGATTGTCAAAAAAACTCAGAATTTTAATAGCTAGAAAAGAAAAACCTCTACCAAGACTAAAGGCAACAATAGTGAAGTTTGAAAGACTCTAGGTCACAAGGCTAGGGAGTTCCCCGCCTCTAAAAGTACGAGAGCAATATTGTGGAACAAACAACTGATCGATTTTCAGGAGAAGGCTCACAAGGGCAATCAAGACCAATAAAGAAGGCATTTCACTGCATATAAAGGTCACTAATTGCATTAACATGATAGGGCTTAAGCTTGCTCTGTAAGTTTTTTTTTAAAAGATCATTTCACAGCATATAAGGGTCATGTTAGTAAACTGTTCACCAACCAATTTACTAACCTGAACAAACTTTATAAACCGCACTTAGCCACTTAGGCAACTGTACTATAACAAATGGCCTGGTATAACAGGAGCTCAGGATTTTTCCAAATATTTATTTTTTGGCTATCAGACATCATCCAAACTACCACAATAACCGCATGCTGATGTAACATTTAAGATCCAAACAAGATTTAGGGCGTGTTTGGATAGCAAAAGTGGAGAGAAAGGGAGGGGAGGGGGAAGGAGGGAAGGGAAAGGGAGGGAAGGGGAGAGGAGAGGAGGGGGAATGGAGAGTGGGTGTTTTGATACAATTTCCCTCCAACTGTTTCCTATTGTGAAGAGATTTTAATTTGACTTGGAGGAGAGAAAATGGATCCCTCCAAATCCCTCCCCTCTTATTTGCTATCCAAACAACAGGTTTTGAATCCCCTACTCTCCCTCCCTTTCCTTTCCTTTCCTTTCCTTTCCTTTCCTTTCCTTTCCCTCTAAATCCCTCCATCCAAACACGCCCTTAATGTTCTCAAGTATAAGTCTGGCTTAATTAGAATATGAAATTTAAGCAGAAAGTTTTCAGAAATTCACTTTACAGTGCACCATTGTAAATTATACATATGATAAGACTTAAAGAATCCATCTTTCCACTGAGTGAATTATGTTTTAGATTACAACATCCATAATATGTGTTAGACTTAGACCACAAAGTTGACTCACCACATTACTAAACATTGAGAAGACAAGTAAATGCAAACAATGAGTTGTACATACCCTAGTTTCTCTAGTGCCATGTGGACTGTTTGCTATTTTCGGTCTGAATGCATTTGGGTTACGTTCTAAGGTAGCTTCAACAGCTTCTCTTCGAGCAGCCTCATTCTCAACATTGTTACAGCAATTATTACAGTTGCATCCATCACAGTAGACTCCAGAAGCAAAGCACTCACAATATCTGCACATGGCAAACAAGTCCTCAATGCTTGATGAATATAGCAGTTTAGGCTCACAGTTAAAAAGCTTTGGAAACGTGTGAAAATTAAGCCAACAGGTGCATATTGCATAAATCGCATAACACTGGTGCTACTAATAAAAATGGACTAATGAAAAGATCCACCCTGCACCTCATTTAGGAACTGAGAAAAAAAAGCAATCTGCCTATACATTCAAGCAAGCATAAATGACAGCAAATATGGTAATTGTATATTAGCAAAGATTGTTGACCCCACTTCTAAGCTGTGAAATATGAAAGGAATCCAAGATCTTCCTTTAGATCTTTTACATCTACTTCCACAAGACTAACATTTTAAAAAAGCAAACAAATTAACACAAGGCTTCCTATGTGGACATCCTTGTACATGCATTCATGTCCTTCCTCATATATCCATAACATGTTGAATAAACGACAGGCACCTATCTATTTAAGTAGAGAAGCTCCTAACCTCCCATAGCATACCTTTCCAAGCTAATTAACAATAACCAAGATCTAAGTATTGGTGACAAACTTACAACTTTAGGCATCGCGAATGTTTGCAGTTACATTGTTTCTGTCTCTTTGGGGTACCATCTTTGGCATCAACATTGGATCTCGGCCGTCCTCGAGGAGACTCTGGCTTCCTGAAACATAAATTTCACACTCATATCCCATTCGTCATGCGACTTGATCACTGAGGCGGGATACAGCATATACTTGGAAAGTAGGCGTACAATAAACAGATGGAAAAAAGCAAAAGAAAAAGTTGATTCATCTTATTCATGTAGGAACCTGTGGCGTTTAAGGCATTTACATCCTCCCCAAATTGACATCACAAAAATATGCATCGTCTTTGTGATTACAAAACTAATAAGATTGATATTTGATTACATAAACTCTTTCTGCTTGATCATTACATCATTTCCACAATTCAAACTTCCCAAACAAAGACACACACATAAACAGCATGTTCAAAAGAAATGAAACCTCAAGTGTAATGAACACAAGGGAAAACAAAGCAAAAATAAACTACAGAAAACAATTTACTAGTGCAAACGATCATAGCTTAGTTTAAAAAAGAGCGCTTGGGTACGCTTAAACCTAACATTCAATAAGGCACTATATAGAACGCCTTATGTAGTTTGTATAAACCGTGCAACTAGCGACTTAGTGAAGTGTAGAGCTATGCAACTTCCATATCCTTTTTCTCCTAGCTATTTCATTGCGCCTTTTTTTGCCCGATTATCCCTAACTTCTAGTCATTTACATATTAGCTCGATTAACAGTCCAAAATATGTATTGTTGAACAAGATAATTATTTTGAAATGCAAATTTGTTCGCAAAAACAATGTGCGTCGTGTCTAGGCCCTTGCCGCCTCACCACTCCTCCCGTCTTTAAAAATAAGAACTATTCTTCACCATTGAAAACCAAACAAATAAACAAAAATTCAGGCACAAGCAACCACTGGAGAAACAAGATAACAGCACAACTTGAAAACCAAACAAATAAAGAACCGAAATTTGAATAAACTCATACAAAGGTCGCATTGCAGGGTGAACCACCATTGGAGCCACCACCGGCGGCTGCACTGTCCCACTCAACGCCACCGTCATCGGCTGCTGTGGCGGAAATACTGGCATCATAGCCATCGGTCTCGGCTGCGGTTGCGGTGGTGGTGGCGGAGGAGTCGGAGCTGGTAGCGTGGCAAGAATCCGCGGCGGCGGCGGCGGCGGTGGCTGAGCTGATGACATGGAAAGCTGAGGCGGCTGAGATGATGACGTTGTAGCCGCCGGAGATGACGTCACCGCAGTTATTGTTGCGGTTGCGGCATTGAAATCGAGCTGTCTGGCGAGCTTCTTCGCCGGTAAATCCGACGGCGTCGTAGAATTCCCGCCATTTTCTCTCTCCTCCATTATCTAACGCACTTCAATTCAATCAAAAATCGCGGAAAAATCAACAACGAAAAATTCGAAATTATTTTCACTGTTTTAAATTCAAACACTAAAAAAACCTCAAATTAACAGAATCCGAGCTAAAATCAACTGATTTCTGAGTCGAATAACAACGAAATTCGACACTTTTGAAATCAAATTGACACAAAAAACTCTGAAAACACCGCCAATTTCACTCTCGATTTGCCACAAATTTTCGAATTAATTCAAAAAAAAACGCAAATCACCTAAAAAAAACAAACGCGTAACACAACAATCGAATGAACTCGCGATCTTCGAGAAAAAAAAGAGAGAAAAGTTAGGGATTTGATGAGGAGAAAAACTGGAAGAAAGAAGAGAGAGAAGAAAGAAAAGGGGTTTGGTTTTGGTTAGAGTTTGCGTTTTGTTTGTTGTTTCTCCCTCTCAAGTTTCAGAGGTTTTTGAAATTGAATTCTTGAGGTGTTGTAATTATTTTTGATTTTGACGGTCAGATTCGTTTTTAAGACTAATCTAACGCTTTTTATTTAATTGGGTTTCATCCTACGGTTTATGTTTCCGTATTTGCTTTTCTTCCTCACCAGGATTGTAGATATGGCAATATCTCTACTTGGGTCGACTTATTCCTCCGCTCTCAATCATTTATTTGTTTTTTTATTTTTTAATAGGAACGGAGGGAGTACTTAGTAGCTTATTCATTAGAGGCTCAGAGCCTCTATTTCAGTAATATTACTTGCCTTTTTGTTTGGCTAATCTTGTATTTAACTGTCTCTAATTATGACATAAATTATCACCTAGAAGTCGGTACTCTCTGTAAGTTGTGCACTTGTGCATATGTTTGGATTTTATCGGGTTGTGTTTGGTTGGTTGATTGTAGTCAAAGTTACACCCTTATATCATCATACATGGTCTAGATAAAAATTGTATTGAATTAGGAACAGGGTGGGGTGGGAAAATTTCAAAAAAAATTAGTTAGATTTTTAAATGTTTTTCAAATTTGCTTTGTGAAATTATTCATTTTCCCCCACTAAAATTTTTCGCCCCCTAACAAGAAATCTTATATCTGTCACTGCTTAAAAAGTTGTACGATATAGTAGACACTCGATAGATTAAAAGATTTAAAACTATTGTGTATAAAAATTTTACTTTGTGAATTGATTTTTGATTATAATAACTGTTGGAATTGAACTTGTTAGAGGTGCTAATTATTAATTCGGTATTAATTCGTTCTTAAATAGGTGAAAGTGGAGGTGAGAAGTAAAAGTAAAAAGACAAAGATACGTAAGTAAAACTTAAAACATTGTTGAGTATGATCCCATTTGATGCTAAAAGATTTGTGGCCTAGTGCATTAGTCCTTTGTTTTTCTTCATCCCAATCTACTAGTAGTATATATATAGAGTATATAAAGTCATAAATTTTTAAGATGGGTATATTCGTCTAAAGTTTAAGACGGGCCAAATATGCTTATGTGAAATGGACAAGGCAAAAGCAAAATACGGTACATGTTAAAAAAAACAAGATTTGTCTTGTATCATGTGAAAATATTTGACATTGTAAGTTATTCTCCTACCGT
>LHUT01005395.1:0-13465 GCA_001412135.1 Silene latifolia subsp. alba | reverse complement strand
GAAATCCACTCTCTAACCCCCTCATTTCCAAATCTTTATTTCACTTTACTAAATTCAAAATGAGGCATTTCAAATTAAACTCTTGTTGTCAAAAACTCTCTTACCTATTTCCCATTTTAGTTCCAAGTCACCCTCGCAGTCCCTTTTTCTTTCTCATTTTAGTTCGATTTTGGACCGTGTTTGTACTACGCAAAACCCAATCAATCCGATTCATTATCTTCCCTACCCAAAACAGATTTAATAAACTTAAAATGACTTGATCCACCACCAGAAGCATTATATCCGAGTAAAGCCATTCTAAACTGACCTATTTATTCGACCTTCTATTACGTTTAGCTTTGTAAGTATGATTTTCTTTTTAAAATGGAAATTTTATCCAATCAATTCCACAAATACAATATTTTGTGTAAAATTCTCCTAATCCCTTAATTTTGTGTTTTTACCAATTTGTTTAAGTGCCACCTTTATTTTTATTTTTATTTTTTTTAGCAATAATCCTCCAAAAAGAAAAAAAAAGAAAAATACCTTGACTAAAAGTCTAAAAAGGCAAAAACGGTAAACCCCATTAAAATTCCTTTTAAAACCCCCGCCATTAAAGTTGTTCATAGTGCTCAACTTTTCTACTAGTACACTTTTCAACACTACGTCTTCCTCCATTTTTCGAATTGTCACGGCGAACAACCTAGGTACTCTCTTTTTTTCCCACTCCTCTAATTGTTGCGTCCAAATTACGTGGTAGAACTAGGATTTTAATTTCAACAGAGACGAACTTAAAAATTCGAAAATTGGAACTAAAAAAAATCAATTTTTTCTTTCTTCAGCGGGGGCAACCCCCTTTCTAGCCCCCCCGTCTGGCTCTGCCACTCACCAAAGTCAATGTATTTCCTTTTGCTGATTTTTCATTTGTTGCATTCTAGGGTTTTCATGTGTAGACCAATTCCCCTATTTGTGCTAATACAATCAATGACTGTTTTCGGTGTAATTAGCCGATTTTAGGGGTTTGAACTTTGAAGATCAAGGAAGCCATACAGTAGAAATTAGGGTAATATTTTTGTAAAAAATGATTTATAATTTCATTTCTAGATGCAAATATAATGTATGGCGACTGAGGATGTGCAAACTTTTATCTAGAAATGTTCTGCATGCTTTTCAATTTCAATTTGACTAGTGAGATTGTCAATTTATGTGGTGATTTATGCTAGAAAGTGTGTATTTCAGGGAAGATATGAACGATACGTTACGAGTTCTTGTGGCAACAGATTGCCACCTGGGCTACATGGAGAAGGATGAAATACGGCGTCATGATTCATTTGAGTCTTTTGAGGAGATATGCTCAATAGCAGAGAAAAAGCAGGTGACTTGACTACTGCTAGTTGCTATACTTTTACATTGGTTTATTTATCAAATTAAGCCCCTCATTTCCTTCTCTTCAACTTTAATTGTTTTGATTACCATTTAGTTACCTCTGGGTCTCATGTCGCGGTGAACAGAAATAGTTGTTTTTGGCTATCACTTTAATGCCGTGAAACTCTAGCGATGAAATGATAATTATTCCTCACATAAAGCATTTTCATCTCATATCGATTGTGAAAGCGTGGTTCATGTGTTTGTAGCATTGTAGCATACTACAGTTTAAGCATTAAGTAATTTTACCTCGGTTCAGGTGGATTTTGTACTTCTTGGTGGAGATCTCTTTCACGAAAACAAGCCATCTAGGTCAACTTTGGTGAGAGCTCTAGAGATCCTTCGTCGATATTGTCTAAATGATCGTCCAGTACAGTTCCAAGTTGTCAGTGACCAGACATTAAATTTCCCTAATAGGTATGCTTGTTTATTTCAATGGATTTGCTTATGGAACATGTGTATACCCTTATTTCTGGGGAGTTTAGACCTGAACCCTGCCGGGATATCTGATGAAGCCTTTGATGTCCTTTGAATGTGTTGCTGGAACTCAAAATACCTTTTCCTGTCATACTGTCTCTTTTCTCTATAGCACTAATCCTGCATGTGTGAGCTGTCATGTGTTTACCTAGAGCATAGGTACAGCATCACTTACATATCATGAAACATTTTAATAGATTTATCCAGCACCACTTACATATCATGGTGCTCTGTTAATTTTTTTGAGAGATATCAAAGATAGTGTGAGAAATTTTTGATGTATGATGACTAAGGAGACTTTACGATTTCAAAAATCAAAATATTCCTTTTGCTGAAAGAATGATTCAGAATTTTGTTATGGGAATATCTCCAAACCTCAAATAATGTACATTTTGAGAAGAGTTAAGAATGGAATTGAGACTAGAATAAACTTGAAAGATCTGAAGTTGTGTGAACTATCTGAGAATGATTTTGCTCTAACTGCCAACTTCTAAATATATTTTCACTTGCTTTGAACTAAATTTCTCAAGGATTCATGTTTCACTTTAGAGGTTATTTATGGGATGCTCGAGATGAATTAGCTTCCCTTTGTAGTTTGAATTCCCTTCTTCATAGATACTCGGTACCCACAACTCCCCACGATGAAATCAAATGTTTCTCCTATACCACTGATAAGCCTGCCAATTTGGTCGTGTTATGCGCTAACCCTATTTTGCTTTTGTATTTACATTAGATTTGGTCATGTTAATTATGAGGATCCTCACTTCAACGTTGGATTGCCGGTGTTCACGATTCATGGCAATCATGATGATCCTGCTGGTGTGGTATGTGTTTTAGCACTAGTTAACTTAGTCCGTCTGTCTGCTTATCCATTCTGTTTGGCACTATGTTTTGTTTTTAATTTTTTTT
Source organism: Silene latifolia subsp. alba (assembly GCA_001412135.1). Classification (NCBI taxonomy): domain Eukaryota; kingdom Viridiplantae; phylum Streptophyta; class Magnoliopsida; order Caryophyllales; family Caryophyllaceae; genus Silene; species Silene latifolia. The sequence continues at coordinate 10,675 of LHUT01005395.1, read as the reverse complement.
TGTTTTGAGAAGTTCTGTTTGGCACTATCTAACTTAATCGTTGCTATGCTTTTTACAACTAGCCTTTGAATTAGGGGATGGGCTATTCTACTTGGGATTGTTTGGCGATTTAACACTTAGCACTTGGCAGAACATATGGCAGATCTTTCTAGATGTTTGACTACTCGATTTAGTTATTAATGAAGTTTGTTTTTCTGTTAGTATTTAGCATATTGCCATATTCTGTGACAAGTGTTTTGGGCCCTACATTTTTTGAAACATGAGATACTACATGATAATAAGTATAAAAATAGCAGTTTGGAAAGTAGTACCAGGACCAGTATGTTGATTAAATATGCCCTCAAATTCTTAAGATCACATTCATCAGACAGACCTATCAATTGTGTCAATCACTTTCCATGCACAATCTGGCCATGATACCCCAGGCATCAACTTTAGAGTCGTTTATCAAACATAAATGTCTACTCATAATCCCTTCTCTAATTCTTCCTTGTATTACGGTGGGAATGGTTGCTTGTTTGCACAACTTTCTCCAATCCCTCGTGCACAAGGAAAATGGTGTTTAGGAAGGGCATATAGGGCTTCCTGGAACTACAAAAGGCAGGTGATCAACATGATGCTGCTGGCAAATACATTAATTTTTTCTCTGTGACATAGGCTACTTATACGTTTTGCTCTTTTGCTTCGTTGAAAGGGTCTGAACCTGTAAATTCCATATTCCCAAGAGTCAAATTTGTCTCTTAAACGAAATTGTAAGCTACTTCCTCCATTCAACTCCATTCTACCACTTTCTTTTGTAGTTTGTACACTATTCACAAGTGAGCATTTAATTTCAATTTTCTCTCATAAATGAAAATATATTCATGTAGGATCTTGTTTGATTCGTCTTNNTTTTTGCAAATACGTAGCTAACGATATTTACCGCATAAAACACGCGTTGACAAACGTGAAAAAAGCATAGTGGTAGAGTGGAGTTGAATGGAGGAAGTATAAGACAAATCTAGAGCAAATTTTATCTCATGTTTTTTTTGCTGATTAATCGATTTTGTCACTTTCGTGTCTGAAAATGGTTAGCGAGGGTGATTTTGGTAGATCAGTGTAATTCAGCATTTCTTAACTTCAGTTCAGCAGATATTTGACATTGAACAAGTTCTATGGATCCTGTGTATTTTAGACTTGCGTAGTTGACATATATAATTCTAGAACTACTACCACAACGTCAAGGCTGTTTATTACTTCGAAAGCATAGTTTGAATATTGGGTCATTCTATCAACTGTCTGTTTGGGGGTTTGAGATTTAGCTCACAAATATGGCAATTTATTCTTTTTTACTATGTCACCGTGATTTCTAGTACTTGGATTCTTGGACCCATGACAGTAACGTGGTTTCATATGTGGAGGTATCATGCGTGGCACATGAATTATCTGAATATTTTGTTGTAGGGTTTTTATTCGCATTATCTGTCTAAAATAGATGTGGTAATTCTCTGTAGTTCGTTTTTTTACAGAGGAGCGTCAGGTATGAAGCATGGACAGTTATAGCAATTAACATGTCGTGTTAACGTCCATGACTCCATGCATTTTGACATTATAAATGTTCTGCTTCCTTTTTCTTGGACTGACAATTTTTTTGTTTCACGTTTTCTTATGACAGGATAATCTTTCAGCAGTTGATATTCTTTCAGCCTGCAATCTTGCTAACTACTTTGGTAAAATGGATCTAGGAGGCTCTGGCGTTGGCCAAATTACTCTGTATCCTATTCTTATTCGGAAGGTTAGTCATTGAATCTACTGTGTGCAAGTTGTTAGCTCATTTTTTCTGTTGTGAATGATGTGAGACTGTATTACATAGGGTCTTACATCAGTAGCTTTGTATGGCCTTGGAAATATCCGAGATGAAAGGCTGAACAGAATGTTTCAGGTACATGATTTGAAATTTGTTTTTGGTATATATTTTGAATGTGATTTTTAGTATCAGATCATTCACATGTACCCTGGTTTGATTTTTTGTGCCATAGACTCCTCATTCAGTTCAGTGGATGCGCCCTGAAGCTCAAGAAGGAAATGAAATTTCGGATTGGTTTAACATCCTTGTTCTTCATCAGAATAGGTACCATTATACCCATTCTCTCTTTGAAGGAGGCTGCTTTTTACTTCTATTTTGTAGCTAAAGAATTTGATTTTATGCTAATATGAAGATTCCAATTACACGAGTTTTGGGATGTTCATAGTGTTGTATGTGTTTTATAATATCACTTACCATTGTGTGCAGAATAAAGACAAATCCAAAAAATGCGATTAATGAGCACTTTTTACCACGATTCCTTGATTTTGTAGTTTGGGGACATGAACATGAATGCCTAGTTGATCCACAGGTGGGATTTCATTTTCACTTGTTTTTATTCATCCAAATATGTGACTGATGGATATTTAATTCGGCAGGAAGTTCCTGGCATGGGTTTCCATATCACGCAACCTGGCTCTTCGGTTGCCACATCGCTTATTGATGGGGAGTCAAAGCCAAAGCACGTCCTTCTCTTGGAAATTAAGGTTGGTTTTAATGAATCATTATGCCTCTGGTACTTTTTAGTTTTTATGCTCAACCTTTGCGTTATTCTCTAACATTATTCATGTTCAGGGAAACCAATACCGGCCAACTAAAATACCCCTGCATTCAGTTAGGCCATTTGAATATGCTGAGGTAAGGACATGAATATTATGTGGATTGCTTATGTTAAAAGTTGCACAGTGACATTAAATAGTTAATCTGCAGGTTGTGCTGAAAGATATACCTGATGTTGATCAAAATGATCAGAATTCAATTCTTGAGCATCTAGACAAAGTGGTAAGTTAATTTTTGTATGCCAAAGAAATTTATCTTATGCCAGGTGCATCTTCGTTCCAAAATATTTTTGTCATATTTTCTAGTAATTCATCTTTTGTAATCTACCTTAGGTCAGAAAATTAATTGAGAAATCTGACAAATTGGCGGCCGGTAAATCTGAAGCTAGGCTTCCATTGGTCCGATTAAAGGTAATCCGATCATCTTATCAAGTAAGAATTAATCATTAGTTAATGGGGACTTTTTGAACTTAATTCATCCCCTTAGCTGCATTCTAAGTATAAGATGAAAGTATGAACTAATAGATAATTCTACCTGAAATTGCATCTTATTCACGTGGGAGATTTTACCAAATGCTTTGGTGGGCTGGAACAACCTTTCTGCAAAGAATGAACTCTTTAACTTTGGTGAAGCTTAAACCCATTGTGATCTATCTATAAACGGGTATGCAATAGACAGGGAAGCAAGGAGCATCTGGCTTGTTATGTCTATATATAAATGAACTCTACTGAGTTCATCAATCATATTTCTCAGAAACAATCAAACCGTGAGCTATAAGATTTTTTTTTGCTGGTGTCGGATGCTATTAGTCTCCATGGCCTTGAGTTATTTGTATTGATGAGATTGATCACTTGTGCATCTGTGATGATGATTCCACTGGTATCCCTTCTATATGCATCTGGAGTAATAATTCTAGGTATTGAAAGGATTATAGAGACAAATGTCCTTGCATAAATTTGGACACAAATTTTCCAATACCGACGGAGCAAGGACTAGCTATTCTTTGGTTCTGGATTATGATGAAATAAAGCAAATGGCTCACTAAATTGTAGATTGGTTGCCCATTTTCACCAAAATAAGTGTCATTTTTAGCGGGTATCATTGACATCTTTACTTTTGTCTAAATGTAACTTTTGGTAGAAGGGAAAGAGCTTTCATGATTGATATGGATGATAAAATGTCTTTTTTTTTTTTTTTTTTGTAAAAATGGGCTTTTGGAATTAATCTTCTGAAAAGACGGGATCTTTGAAAAAAAATTAGAGAAGGTGGAAGTTAAGAAGTGGTATAGAAAAGGCGGGGGCTATGAATTTTTTCCTTTATTTTTTGTAGTTGTGACTTCTGCTCTATCACTGATCTGCTTGTCAAAATCATTTTTGTGCGCTAGTGTATAATTTTTTTTTTTTTGTGGTTGACAGGTTGACTACTCCGGGTTTACAACTATAAATCCTCAGAGGTTCGGACAAAAGTATGTGGGGAAGGTACTATTTAAACTATCTTTATTTGCTACGGAGTACTATCTAACTGAAATCTATATATGCAAAACAATTTAATTTAAATTGCCATCTTGCAAGAATATAGGTGGCAAATCCTCAGGATATTCTGATATTCTCCAAAGCTTCACGAACGAAAAGTCGCAGTGAAGGTAATGTTTTGTCAGTATATCACAGAGATTCATTTAGTCACGTTTCCAAGGTTTTTTTTACTTGTTACTGGAACCTATGTTACGTCAACACTTCACTTCTTCTTCTGCTGTGTGTTGTGCATTTGAGACTTTAATCTTTCAATGTGATATGACACAACATCGTGTGAACTTTTCATAACATTGGTGTGTTCGATATTTGACATTTTGTCGTGTCTGACCCTTGCTACTGTGTCAGAGTAACATAGATATTTGTAACTAGCTTCTTTTGACCAGTGGAACCTCCCTTCCCTTGATCACGGGTTCCTCTATTTTCAAACATGCAGGAATTGATATTAGCATGTGTTTATTTTGTGATTTGTGCATTATCAAAATGGCGTGCGTGTGTGTATCTTAGCATGTTTGTGGGTGCAGGGAGTGCATTATATTTCATGAACATCTATCACTTTTTATATGTTGAATTTGTTATCTTTGCCGTGTGACACTCTTTGTATCCATAAGAACAAGACTTATTGCATCTGTATTTTACTACTTCTACTGCAGCTGCTGTAAAACCTGCTTTGATTTTGAAGCGGACTAACATTAGCCTGCTAGCGACTCTGAGTTTGAAAATTTATTGGTTACTCATATTGTTCAATGAGATTTGCATTATCAAACAGTATGGCGTGGAATCCAAAAAAGATGTCCGGAAAATAAATTGCATCTTCCTTGAATTTCATTTTAGCCTTTAGATACCTCTGAGATGCATTGTTTTTTAATTTTTATGAAATTAACTCTTGAATATCATTTTTTAGGGCTAGGGGAATCTGTATTGTACTTCTGGTGTGTAATGTTCTTAATTGAGTATCTTATGTTGCTGCTGTAGGCAAAATCGACGATTCTGAGAAGTTCCGTCCCGAAGAATTAAATCAACAAAATATCGAGGCTTTGGTTGCAGAGAGCAATTTGGTATGTATTTTGTTTGACGTCCATCCTTATCTCTTACTTGTAGACTGCTATGAAGTATTTATCCAAGTGCTCTGAATTTGTGGTTTTTCTCGTAAAGCTTCTCCATGTTGTGGCTCTCTCTGACTCGAAGAGTTGGCCCCCTTTTCGGTTTCAGTGTCTTTCAAATTGTCTTTTATGGCCATCAGAGCTTGTTTAACTGGTATCTTATAATTTTTTGCTCGGATTGCTATGTTTGGAAATTTGACAGCCATTTAAGAAGGATAAACGATTTCTACTTGACTCTGATTCGGTCTGAAGTGTTATTTCTTTTCTGGTACTTATTTGTCCTTAGAAGGATTGATTCAATATTTTTCATGCAGAAAATGGAGATCCTACCTGTGAATGATTTGGATATCGCACTTCATAATTTTGTCAACAAAGATGACAAGTTAGCTTTCCATGCTTGTGTGCAACACACCCTTGAGGAAACACGTGTAAGTAATTGACATCTAGAAGTGTCGTGACTAGTGTGTGTAAACATCTTGAAGTCAACTATTCATTCTATCCAATATTCTATCATTCCATTTATGGCTTTTCTAAGTCCTAACGTCTCTAATCCTAATGATTGCGCCAATTTTGTACTCGTATTTAACAACCATTTTCTCGTACTGTAGAGCAAAATTGCTGGAGACTCAGACTCGGCTGACTTTGAAGAAAAAGACTTGATTGTTAAAGTTGAAGAACTTCTTGAGGCAAGTTCTTCTGTCCATCCGCATCTTTTCTCCCTAAGGATCTGCTGGAGCTTTTTCTTGATTAAGGGCTCAATAATCCAACTTTCTATTGTCTGATCCCTTCCTATCATAACTTTCTTCATATGCTAGATGACTCTGCTCGTGAAGCTGTTCTTTTTTCTAATTTTGTTGTATTTGCTCTTTGTTTATACTTTAAGGAACGTGTCAAAGAAAGTGCGAAACGGCCAAAAGGAACTTTTACCTTCAGTGCTCATTCAGGGGTTAGTACTATATATGTTTACTGGTTTCAGAGATGCGTACAGTTTACTTCAGAACCTTTCTCTTTTAATCTTTCAACGTTTCACCCTTGATTAATTTATACTCTGCGAAAATTGACAAAGAATTGATGTAGATAGTTAAAATAATGGTTACACATGCTGAGGTGGACAGGTAAAGCAATTTGGTCCACTTAATAATAGATACTCCCCCTTCTCTAAAATACCTTCCGTTTTTCACTATTTGGTGGTTTATGAAATATCTTCCAATATCCCACTTGACCCCACTTGCATTTTTTATATGGTCCTTATTATTTTTATTTATACTCCTTAAATCGTACACTTTTGGTATTTTGGAAGGTATTTCAGGCACGGAGGGAGTATAGCAAAAGTGTGTAATATCACACATAATTACACTACAATAATGGTGTAATATTAACATTCGTTTATGCTCTTCTCATAGCCAGAGTATGCGGCTAATAGAAAGAGAAATAGAAAAGAGATGTAACAAAGAGGGAGTGGTACTTTTGTGAGGATTTTTATCTAAAACGTAACGGTAAAGGGATCAATCATACAATCTCACGTAAAGACACAGGCAATTAGGCATTAGTATTGTCTGGCAGGATGAAAATTGACGATCGGCATTGTTTGTTTCTATATTGTAGGATTTGAAAGGTAAAGGCAAAACAGGAATAGGAAGTGCAGTATCTTTTAGCGATGACGATGAAGATTCCACCCAGATAGTTGGGGCAAAATCTACAGCTCGAGGCAGAAAAACTACAACATCTCTAGGTTCATCTCGTGATGCTTCTCAAATTGGTAAAACTTCCACGAGGGGAAGGGGAAGGGGAAGAGGGAAGGGTACTTCTAATTTGAAGCAATCAACTCTTGACATGTCCTTGGGCTTTCGGCGTTCTCAACGGTGAACATTTTTTCATGCTTTTTTCCATAATCACTTCCCCCCTTCATTTTCCTTGCCAATATAGACTCTTTGCATTTGTTACTTACAATGAGTCTTTTATCTTGTGAGGAAAGCCTTTATGATGAAAATGATATTTGTGTTTTAAAAGTTGCAGAATTCAACTTTCCTAAAATCTTCATTGATTTGTATCCGATTCTCTTTGTCAAAAAATATGCTTAATTGCTTATACGAATAGTGCTGTCTTATTTCCACAAAGCATTATGTATTAATACTTTGCTAGTGGATATCGCCATATTGTTGAAATGGGTAAATAGTAAACATATCATTCTCAACCCTGGAAAGGTAATCTAATGGAAAAAGCGGAGAAAAAATAGCAAAGTAGAAGTGTGAAAGAGGGATCGTATGACTGCATATACCAATTAACCAGAAAGACCTGTATAGCAGGGTTTACAGGTGAAACCAACCCATTAACCTTATAACAAAATGAGATTTAATTTAATTAGGGATTTGGGCTGGTCTTACATGTGAGACCATCTCATACAAGATTTACTGCCACATGTGTGAGTGTGACATGGCTGAAGTCTCTTTTCCTTTAGGAAAGATAGTGAAGATTACTTTATTAAACTGCAGATCTGCTTCAGCTGTTGCGTCAGCGTCAGTTCAGAGCATTGCAGATGAAGAAGAAAATGTGGATTCTGGTTCAAATGAAGAAGGTGTAGAACATGAAGTGCAGGAGATTAATGACAGTTCGGTATGTGGTGTCTTCTTTTTTCAGCCATATAATTTTTACAAATCACAATATCAACTAGATCTGGCAAATACGCCGGGTTGTGTTGTGTACGTGTCCGTGTCAACTTCAAATCGGTCATCACTACCTCAACCCAAACCACCCAATTACATAAATAGGTCATTTGTCTCAACCCTAACCCGGACTTTAGTTTTCAGCAACCTAACACGACCTGTTAAACCCATTTTTTCTTCAAGCAGTTCATTTTCAACCCATTTAACTCCGTTTAATTCTTTAACACAACTAAGCTTTAATAACCTATTAACCCAAAATGATGAATAATAATTCTTATTTTTGAGCAAGTTGGTTAGATTATCAAGTTAACCAAATGATATTATGACTAATTTAAATACATGGGTATTCGTGTCAGATTCGTGTCGAAAGACCTCAACTGTTAGTCGACCCGCATAAGTTCCGTGTGGTGCCCTTGTCAACCCAGTTACATAAATGGGTCGCAATGTCTTAATATTAAACCGCTAACTTCATGTCGGGTTCCTAACGTGTTTTCGGGCTGGGTCAATGATTGCCAGCTCTAATGTCAACTTTAACGAAATTGTTGATTGGGAAACACATTTCACAAGCTTATTTACATATACTGTTACTTTGTATGAGACAGCCTCATACTCTCATATCTGAGAGCAATCCAAATTCATCTTTATTTCTCATTTTATTAGAGGGTTAGTGGAGTGGTGTCACATGTCGACCATCTCATATGAGTTTTGTGTTACTATGAACTACACTTAATTGGTCTAAAATGTAAATAGCTTCAAATATATAAAACTTGTGTTTGATAGAGCCGAGGTGTTGAAATTTAAAAATAGAGGTATGGGTGCACCTCTTATGCCTACTTTTTTTGTTTGTGAGTGAGACTAATCTAAAAGGGATCTCTTTGCTTTTGACAGGGAGATGATGGAAGGGTTGAAAGTAAAAGTCGCAAACGAGCTGCACCAAGAGGAAGGGGTAGAGGTTCTACGCAGCCCTCTAAGAGGGGTAGAAAATCAGAGATCTCTTCGCTCCAAAGAATGGTCTTGGGAAATGATGATGACGACGATGATGATTATGATGACATGTCAAGTCGATTAAAGAAGTCTCAAGCAAAGGTTATTCTTCCAATCAATTTTGATTCTCTCTTTCCTCTCCTATATGCAGCCTGACAGAGGTCTTATTTATAGTGTGTTTTACTTTTTCTTGGTTGCTGCATCTAGATCATGTGTCTCTTAGTGTCCATGCTCATTGCCTAGTTTAGGGTTGATATACATACTTATGAGCGTATGTTTATGGTGTGTTTTACTTTTTCTTGATTGCTGCATCCAGGACCCTAGGTCATGTATCTCGTAGTGTCCATGCTCACTGCCTAAGTTTAGGTTTGATTTACATACTTTTGAATATGAAGAGAAACCTCTTAAGATGGGTTATCTAATTCGTTCAACTCCCAGTGAATCATGATTCAGTTGGAGCTTATTCTATAATGTCGAATGCTCAAGGTCTATGACACTATTAAGAGTGTATTATGCATATAATTTTGCATATCTATTTCGAATTGTGAAACCACAAGACAGTCTATATGCTTGAAATACGAGTAATCTGTTCCTTAATTCAGTATTTTCCTTGTCCATGCTTGTGGATGATATTGCCTGGAAGAAGTTGAGCGTGTGTTGTGTGCGTGCATATATCTCACACTTCCAAAAATTGTCTTATGGAGTAGAGTATTATTTTCCTTGAAAACTACTTGGCCGACAGCCCGTCATCCAATGGGCCTTGATCACACTAATCTTGTCTTTTTAATAAAAAATATGAAGGCAATATTTGAATTGCTTTCCATCTCTTATACCTTATCCTGGATGTTCTTCCTCAGGTCACAAGAAACTATGGGGCTTTAAGGAGATAAGTCATATGCAGTCTCCCTTGAGAACTGTCTAGTGAGTTGGTCAAGTCGTGTGAGGAATGGGAACAGTTCCATCCTAACGAGCGAGAATTTTGTGTTGCGTGTTTTGCAACTGCTTTGGCGAGGTGGTTCATAAAGGCTCGCATGATATTGACTTTATAGTCAAAACATTTTGGATTATTTAATATAAATACTCTGAACTATGATGGTCCTTCTCATATTACTCCAACCTTTGTTTTAACTACCAATATTATGTACTATTACCCACTTTAACTTTGANGAGTATTTATATTAAATAATCCAAACATTTTTGCTCTTGTATAGACTTTCTTGTTAGTTTCAAAAATATTGTACTCCCCTGCGTGGCTGTCAATGTAAAAGTCTCCTTAAAGAAATTTCTCCTAAAAAGGGTAAAAGTGGCTCACTGGCCAAGAGTTATTGCTAATGATAATCCGGCACAATGGTCGTCGATTTTAACATTGTGTGCCCGAAATTTTTGTACTTTGGGCAAGTTTGGCTGATGCTTTAACCGGAGATTGAAAGTAACTGTTCTATTTACATTAGTCTGTCTAAAAACATTCATTGCTTTTATTTTGAAATAGTGAGATTAACTCGTGATCTCCTGATTTATTCCATAGGTAATAGGTAAATTAAGCGGCTAGTCTTTCAACACCCCAACTGCAGCCCTGAATTATCTGCTATTGCCGCCTTGTAGCTTGCCCCTCCAACCTGCGTTGACTCTTCTCTCTTCCTTTCATTGTATAATTGATGACTTAACGCCATCATGTTCTCTCCTCTCCGACCCTGTCCATATACATTCATCTACTAAACCTTTACCACCTTCCCTTGATTCAGGTATAGTGTAACATCCAGGACTTTTAGGAAC
>LHUT01005390.1:0-10606 GCA_001412135.1 Silene latifolia subsp. alba | reverse complement strand
CTCTACCGTGCCGTCTCCGCTATGCTAATCTCAGCTTGATCACACTCATATTGAGTCATTTCTGCATCAAAACACAAAATAGCGGCAGTATCGACAATTCATTGAAATAAAGCATATAAATGATATAATAGGCACGAAACGGTATGAAATATGATGTAAAGGGAGCTATAAAAGTATATATGAAAGTGATACATCAGGGACCAAAATGGATTTTAAAATATGACACATTCCGAATATTCCAATCTCATGAGCACCATAATGCACCTCCCACTTGGATTTTATGATGTTTTTAAACTTAATTTCAATTCTCATAAATTCAATTTTGTTTAATTTACTAGAAAAAATATTTAGTTTAATTTTGGGACAGTAAAAACCAACTTAATTTAGTTTAATTCAATCCAAATTAGGTCAATTTAGAACTTATTAAGTTGAGTCCAGTTTAGTAATATTAATAACCTCCTCTCTCTCTCTCTCTCTCTCTCTCTCTCTCTCTCTCGCTGGTTTAAAGAGATTTTTCTCTCAAATTAGGACGTCTTGCCATTGTTGCTTCAGCTCCTTCTATAGCTCGAGGGAGGGGTCATCCTCCAAAATCGGAGTTTCTTTATATTCCTTACTCAATTCTGAATCTAATGGTACTGCTTTCACTCTTTCTCGTTCTGTGGAACATTATCATCTCCGTAATTCTTCGCATGAAAATGATGAAATTTTAGATGAAAACGATGTGATTCCGCTGAAAATCTGTCTCCCAGATCTCTTTTAGTTGTTAATAAAATTGTTAATCCAGTTTTAGTACCTAATTCCTCTTTTCCTGTTGGAAATCCATAAGGCTTAATTTCCCGAAAATAGGGGCCGCCATTATTGCTCCTTTAATTCCTTCTTATTCTTCTTCTTCTTGCACTATGCATAAGAGTGATAATAACCTTAAAAATGGTGATAGTAATGTTAATTTTACTAGTGTTAATGTGGGGTCGGGATCAATAATAATGGAAAATCTGCTAAGAATTGGGTTGATGTTACTAAGAAGAAATCTTAGGTGGGCATGAGTTTGTTCTTTCATGAGGAAAGTGCTAATTTAACTGAGGTTGACATTCACATGGAGGAAATTGAAGAGGAAATCACAAGGTGGAAGTTTACACTTATGGGTAATGTCCTTGGTGCTAAATTCACCCTTAAACAAGTTACAGATTTTATTCATAAGAGTTGGAATCATGGTCCTCTACCATTAGTTCAGTACTTTAAAAAGGGTTGGTTTAGCTTCAAGTTTGACTATGAGGAGGAGACATGAGTGAGGTGCTTAAGAGAGGTCCTTGGTCAGTTGGGTCCAACTCACTTGTGGTCAAGCAATGGTATCCTTCTTTCTCTTGTACCATGGAATGTGTTTCTACTATTCTTGTATGGGTCCTCTTCCTTGACTTGGTCCCTTACATGTGGACAGATTCTGTCCCGAGTAAGATGGCTAGTAATGTTGGCAAGCCTTTCTTTGTTGATCTAAATACTACCTCTAGAGCAAAGGTTTTCTTTGACAGGGTTATGATAGGGGTTGATGTGTCCAAATAATTTACTGAGCATGTCATTAGTAATGCTCCTTTTATTGGTTAATCTGTTCAAAGAGTTGTGTATGAATGGGTAACTTATTATTGTAAGACTTGTAAGAAGCTTGGTTATGCCGACTCTTCATGTAAGAAGAACCAACCTAATGATAATGCACCTAAGAAACCTGCTCCTTTTATGACAGTTCTGGGGAAGAAGCTTTCTACTGCTCAACAAGTTAATAGACTTGTTTGTGCTGCTGTCGATCTATATGGAGCGTTAGACAGTTGATGATGATGACATGGGGGATGGTATTTCCGGGGAGTAGTGACCTATGTCGAAAGAGTAGTGATGTCGTTTTGTTCCCGTGTCTTGTGCTTTGAGATAGGTGAGTTGAACTTCGGGGACGAAGTTCTTTTTAAGGGGGGAAGACTGTAATACCCGCCCTTTTAGAGAGCTGTAGCTTAGTAGTTTTCATAAACATTTCAGTTAAATCAGTAGACAGTCAGTTTGAGAACATGTATTCGTACTTTTGGTTTTGGTTTTGAGATTGTAACCTTTCACTAAAGTATTTCTATTTAAACGTTGTTTCATTATTGTTTATTTGATTATCATTGCCTCGGATAACCGAGATGGTAACATCTTTATACCTGGGTGGTCCTGGTAAGGCACTTGGAGTATGGGGGTGTTACAACTCATTGAAGTAATTTGCCACCATGTTTCATGAATTTAGGAGGTCATTTAATATTTTATTCAAATTTACAAACTTTATTGCATTAAGAAAGCTGTGTCTGAGTTCTTGCTAGATTAACTTCATTTATGTCAAGTCCTTGGGTTATACACTGCAGTTTGGTATCATAGCCAAGTTATAACATAATTCCATCTTGTGTTAGTCTTGGAGAGAGTCTTGTGTGAGTTCATTATCCCCTAACTACAACAAAAACACATACACAAAAAAAAACTCCAATGAGTGAGGAAAGGCTAGCTAGAATAGAACAAAGGATGGAGGAACTTGCTGGAAATGTTAACACCATGGTGGATACCTTGAACACTGTGATGGAAAACATTCCAACTCCAGAAAGAGGAAGGCCACCACCCAACAGAGGAAGAGGCAGGGGTAGGGGGCTTCATTGGAGCAGGGAGAGGACAACAACAACAACAACAACAACAGAACTGGGAAGAGGAGCTCAACTCATAAACATATGAGTCCATAATGGAGGAGAGCATCTACATGAAAAGAGACAAAGATGTTAAGGTAGAAATTCCTGACTTCCGTGGTAGTTTAAACTCTGAGAACTTATTAAATTGGCTTAGATCTATAAAAGGGGTCTTTGAGTTTAAGGGATACTCTGATAGAAAGGCCTTTAAGGTCTCCATCTTAAAACTCAAGGGCTATGCTTCTCCCTGGTGTGAGAACATGAAACACCAGAGGATTAGAGATGGCAAGAAACCAATCAAGTCCTTGCTCAAACTAAAAAAAAGAAATTAAAGGAGACGTTTATAGCCAAAGACTACACTAGGGATATTTTTATTAAACTGACTCAATTAAAGCAAGACCAGCAACCTGTTGAGACCTATCTTATGAACTTTGAGCAGTTAACCCTCTAATGTGAGATTTCTGAAAAGCTTGAGCAAAAGATTGCTAGGTTTGTTGAGGGTTTAGAACCTAAGATTGCTAGCAAACTCAGAATGCAACAAATATGGTCCTTTGATGAGGCTGTGAACCTAGCTTTAAGAATTGAGAAAATGGGGAAATCCAAGGTCACCACATCCAAGCCTGCTGGGACTGGTTGAATATGAGGAGGATGAGAACCTTGTGTTGGAAGAAATAGGAGCCGAGGAGGGGTCAGGCCAAGATCATATTGTAACTCACCCTGACATAAAGAACATCTTGGTCTTATGGAGCGTCATGCATTCACAGTAAGCACCACTAAAAGCTGACCAAAGGTCCTTGATCTTTAGGAGCAGATGTACAGTTCAAGGGAGGGTTTGCAACTTGATCATAGATGGGGGAAGTTGTACCAATGTAGCTTCCATCACCATGGTCAATAAATTGAATCTGGTGACTCAGAAACACCCAAACGCTTAAAAACTGAGGTGGTTGAACAAAGGGGCAGAGGTTAAGGTTGATAAGCAATGTCTGGTCCCATTTTCTATTTGGAAAGTGTACAAGGATGAGGTAATGTGTGATGTTGTCCCAATGGATGTCTGCCACCTGCTACTAGGGAGGCCGTGGGAGTTTAATAGAAACACAACTCACCAGGGAAAGGAGAACATATACAATTTCAAACATGAAGGCAAGAAGGTCACCTTGACCCCACTGCCACCAAACCAGAGAAACTATGGAAGTCCAAGCATGCCAGAGGACGTTAAAGGTGTGCTGTTCTTATTTGAGGCAGCCATGATCAAAGAATTAAAACAAGAACAACCAGTAATGATCTTGGTGTAAAAAAAAGTAGTGGAAGGGGAGATCTCTAAGGTGCATGCAGAAGTTGAACCATTGATTCTGAAGTACAAGGATGTGTTCCCAAAGGAGTTTCCTAGTGGACTACCACCCCTGAGGGGAATTGAACACGATATTAATCTTGTGCCAGGCTCTATGCTACCTAACATGCCTGCTTACAGGAGTGTCCAGCAGCTACTAAGGAACTTCAACAACAGATTGAAGAGCTGATGAACAAGGGATTTGTGAGGGAATCTCTGAGCCCTTGTGCTGTACTTATTTTGCTAGTACCAAAGAAATATGCACTTGGAGAATGTGCACTAATAGCAGGGCCATCAACAATATAACAGTCAAGTACAGGTTTTCAATCCCTAGGCTAGATGACATGCTTGATGAACTGAGTGGTGCCAGGGTCTTTTCCAAAATTGATCTCAGGCAGGGCTGTCGTCAGGTGAGGATCAGGAAGGGGGATGAATGGAATACTTCTTTCAAAATAAAGCATGGGCTATATGAATGGCTTGTGATGCCATTTGGATTGTCAAATGCACCCAACACATTTATGAGGCTAATGACTGAAGTGCTAAGGCCATGCTTAGGCAAGTTTGCTGTGGTTTATTTTGATGACATCCTGGTTTACAGCAGTACTCAGGCTGAACACCTTATGCACCTTGAAACTGTGTTCATGATTCTCAGGGAACCGAAGTTGTTTGGCAAATTGGAGAAGTGGACCTTCATGGTTGAGGAGGTGGCATTTCTGGGATACATTGTATCTAGGAGGGGCATTTTAGTTGACCAAGGAAAAATTGTAGCATTTCAATCCTAGCCAACTCCTAAGACAATTACTGAAGTGAGGGGGTTCCATGGGCTAACATCATTTTACAGAAGATTTATTAGAAATTTCAGTTTAGTTGTTGCACCTATCATTGAGTGCATGAAAAAAAGGAGAGTTCCATTGGACTGTGAATGCTCAACAGTCCTTTGAGAAAATTAAGAAGTTAATGTGTGAAACTCCTATTCTGAAATTGCCTGATTTTGATCAAATATTTGAAGTTGAGTGTGATGCAAGTGGTGTGGGTATTGGAGCAGTCCTGATTCAAGGCCAAAAGCCAGTGGCATATTTCAGTGAAAAATTAAATGGAGCCAAGCTGAAATATTCCACATATGATAAGGAATTATATGCCACTGTCAGGTCTATCATCCATTGGAGTCACTATTTGAAGCCTAAGCCTTTTGGGCTACATTCAGATAATGATGCTTTGAGGTTTATCAATAGTCAACACAAACTGAGTCACAGGCATGCAAAGTGGGCTGAGTTCTTGCAGTCATTTACTTTCTCTAACAAATATATGGAAGACAAACTGAATGTTGTTACAGATGCCTTGTTAAGGACACATTCATTACTGACAGTCACAGGGCAAAGAGTTTTGGGCTTTGAATTTATGAAGGAACTGTATAGAGATGATCCGGACTTTTCTGAGGAGTGGATAAACCAGACTGAGGGAAATCCAGCTTAGGGAAACAAATACCTACTACAAGAGGGTTTCTTGTTCCACGGCATGTGTGTGCCAAGAGGATCTTACATGGATCTGTTGATCAGTGAGGTTCATTCAGGTGGCCTAGGAGGACATTTTGGGGTCCAAAAGACACTAGAAATACTGCAGGACCAGTTCTATTGGCCTAGAATGATGGGAGATATCCAAATTGTTCTCAAAAGATGTTCAGTGTGCCAG
Organism: Silene latifolia subsp. alba; assembly: GCA_001412135.1. NCBI lineage: Eukaryota > Viridiplantae > Streptophyta > Magnoliopsida > Caryophyllales > Caryophyllaceae > Silene > Silene latifolia. Next base: position 4,903 of record LHUT01005390.1, on the reverse strand, counting down.
AAAGCCAAGAGCTCATTCCAGGCTGGGCCATATACACCACTGCCTGATAAACCATGGGAAGATGTAAGCATGTATTTCATTGTGGCCTTACCCAGAACTCAGAGAGGCAAGGATTCTGTGATGGTAGTTGTTGATAGATTNAAGACTGAGGATGCTGCCAGTGTTGCTGAGCTCTACTTGAAAGAGATTGTGAGACTACATGGAGTACCAAAGACCATAGTGTCTGACAGAGATACTAAATTCATGAGTTATTTCTAGAAAACCCTGTGGAGGCTCCTGAAAACCAAGTCGTTGTTCAGTACTTCTCACCAACCCCAAATATATAGCCAGACTGAGGTCACAAACAAAAATTTGGGAAGAATACTGAGATGCATATTCAGCAAGTGCTTAAAGGATTGGGATCTAAAACTGTCACAAGCTGAGTTTGCATTCAACAGAGCATCATCTGCTGCAACTGGTCATAGTCCATTTGAGATAGTCTATGGGGTTAATCCACTAATGCCCTTAGAACTGTCCAATATACCAAGAGAGGAGGTGAACTTTGATGCTAAGGACAGAGCTGAACAGATGCTGAAGCTACATGAGTCAGTTAAGAGGCAAATTGAGAAGGCCAATGAGAAATAGAAGCAGTCCAAGGTTCCTCAAAAAAAGAAAGAGTTCATGCCAGGGGACTTGGTCTGGATTCACCTAAGAAATGAGAGGTTCCCAGCAAAGAGAAAAAATAAACTGATGCCAAGAGCTAATGGCCCCTTTGAAGTTGTTGTGAGAATTAGCTCAAATGCTTATAAGGTTGATCTACCAGGTGACTATGGGGTGCATGGTACTTTCAATGTGGGAGATCTCAGTCCATATTATGATTCAGAGGATGAGGAGGCTACATGCTTGAGGACAAGCCCTGTTAAATTAGGGGAGGCTACAACAGGTGCCAAGGACCAGGCCAACTCTTATAAGAAGCCAGGCGATAGCCTAAGCTAGCCAAGCCACAACGTGGGCCACAATGCTCTAACAACAACCACTACCATGCCTGTTTTGAAGAGCAATAAGTACCAGTACTGGCCAAACAACCATCTGCTACCATGGTCAGCTGAAACCTTATTCAATTGAGCCCAAAAAAGTCCTAGGAGGCCAGGCCTAATTCACTTTGCAAATCACCGAAATTCAAGCTGAAACAAGTTGTACAAAATGACGGGATGCATAAAGTAAATTGCCATTTCTAGCTAAAGAAGGGGGGGCTGTTGGCAAAGCCCTTTTGCCCTGTCTTTCCATATTTCAGATATCACATAGAACAAAGGTAAAAGCCTCAGCTAAACCAACTCGTCCTCATACTCCCAACCAAAGAAGAACAGCAGCCAATGAAGCAACCTGTCATTATCACCTACAACTTCTTTTGTTTTGTTTCAATTTGCCTTTAAATCATTTTATGATCATTTGTAATATATTTCTAGTACTTTGTTTGTATCCTAAGAACTAATCTCGACCCTTAGATGATATTTCTAGGGTTACTTTGTAACAAAACAGCAAGGAGAGGCCTATATAAGGACCTCTACATCATTTGTATTGAGGCAACTTTTGAAGAATTAAAAACCTGAGACTTCTCTCAAATTTGAATCTCTTTAACTTGTTCTTAATCTGTAGTTAAGAGTCAGACCTGTTAACATCTTGTGCTTAGACTGTAGATGTTAAAAAAAGTCTGTTGGTGAAGCATAATCAATCTTGTGCTCAGACTGTGGGTTGCTTATCTTTGTTGTTGATCTTAATTTGAATTTTATCTGTGCTTGCCTGTGATAATTTTCAATTTGAGTCGTCCAAATTGTTAGTTTGCTTCCCTGTGAATGTTCTGTGGGATTTGAGTTGATAATTATATCATTTGGTCATTGTTCAGTCCCAAATACCAGTCCTGTGTTCAAGTTGTCAGAGTTCACCTGTCAGTCTATCTTTAGAAATTTATTAAAAATACTTAGATTGCCCCTAAAATCCTGAAATTTTACTCAGATTTAGATTACTCAATTAAGTAATTTTCCACCAAATTTCATGAATTTAGGAGGTCATCTAATATTTTATTCAAATGTACAAACTTTCTTGAATTAAGAAAGCTGTGTCTGAGTTCTTGCCAGATTAACTTCATTTTTGTCAAGTCCTTGGATTATACACTACAGCAGGATTTCCCTACTCAACTTTTTTTAAATGAGTAGTCTTGATATTGTTATGAGGTGTGATGATTCTTGGTGATAATGAGAGTTATTATTGTTACTATGTACTATATTTGATGGTGGTTGTTGTGAGGAGTCAATTGGGAGATTGGCTCCGCTCGATCGCTCTTTGTGGTCTTCCCAACTACAATGAGGATGTGCACATTAATGGTCTATGTTATACTGGTCGAGCATGTAAAATTCTCAAAAATAATTGGAAAATGATGCAGGAGCATTAAGAGATAACGTAATGTTGATAAGTCGAGACATTCCCAAGTTCGTTGAAGGGTTTAAGATTGGTTCAAGTCAAGTAAACATGGTAACTTGGGAAGGAATCAGTCGCAGTCGAAAAGAGGATAAATGGACACTCTGCATGGCTATTCAAAATGCTTCAGCATTGTTCAGACGATTACTTGACGTCCAAGGAAGAGACGTCGTGACTTCTTTTCATAAGGACTCATATCTTATGGTAAGGAGATAGGGAACCGACCTAGGACTTATTTAGGACATTCTAGATAACTATAAACAGGGTCTTCTAGTTCTTATTAATCATACATTAAATTAAGAAGTTATGTTTATGCTTAATTATTTGCGAACAACCCTTCTTCAAACCAGCGAGGTTGAATTTCGTATGTCTTGCTTAATTCCTATCGAGGTTGATAGTACTTCACATAGCTATCATTTTATTTTCGTCCAAACTTACACACAAAACACCAAAAATGCAATACTATTATTCCGCTGCAAAATTAACTCTGAAATCGTTAAAACTTGTGAAAGTTTTACGTCAAATCATGTGCTGCACGTCATATAAAGATCCTCACGTTGTTGAACCAATAATTTCCAATAAGGCTCAATTTCACAGAATTTAGGCCGTGATCAATATGAGATTCCTTAAGTAAAACCAATAGCAGACTTGAGTGTATATTACCCGATCTAGAGCCATTCCAGTTGAGTGTATGTAATACCCCCATTTACCAAAGTGCCTTACCAAGGCCTACCTTAGCAAACGGGAGTTCTATCATCTCGGTTACCTGAGGTAGTAAGCATCACAGATACCATAATGAAACGGAATTATATAAAGTATAATAAATTAAGTTACAAAATTAAAAACCTCAAAAGAAAAGTGAGTACAACCAACTGTCATGAAATAAAGTTTACTAGCGATCAACGGAAGCTATGACAAACGATAGACTCAGCGACATCCCATCCGTCCGGCAAGAGAGCTCAAGCAATCATAACCTGCTAGATATCTTCTCACCATCCTCCAATGGATCACCGCAGGTTTTACAACAACTGAAAAGGGGTCAGTCCACTGCACAATAAAACATAACTACAACAACAACAATAACCATCCAGTAATCCTGTAACAATACAAACTCAAACCTCCAACTATCATTATCTGAGCCGGAGCTCAAATCTGCTAGGTAACCCATCGCAACAGGTTACCCACACCGCCAGTGGGAGACCACACCTTGCCCCCTAAGCCTCACTCATCACAATGAGAGATCATAGATCATTAATGTGCACATCCCCCTTGTGACGGAAGCCACAAAGGGGGAACATGGGGTTGAAGACCATCTCTCAATAATGGTTTCACAATCAATACCAATAACAACCAACAATACGAAAATCACCACAATACTGTCACAAAAGGAAACCAATAATCACCACATTAATGAACAACAATCGTACAAAGAAATGAGTAAGGAAACCGTACCTTATTCGCAAATTCCACAGACAACAATTACGCAAGCTAGAACTGCTCCTCTACGAAATCTCCACCTAACATTCATACACAACAATCCTAGAATCAAGATCAATCCCTAATTAAACCATTCCCCCTAATTACTCAGATTAGGATTTACTTAAACTTAAACAAAAGTGATCAAAACTGATTAGAGACAATAAATAGTTACTAGCGCGACAAATCACAGAACTACGGACTCCAAATGCTTAACAATCCACCCAAACGATGCTAGTATATGATTAGGATGATTAGGGAGAAGATTATAAATGTTTTTAGGTTTTAGAAAACTGATTAACTAAGGGATTAGCCTGTCTTAAATCACTCGACGACCCACTAGGTCGATTACAGCGTACTCCATCGAGTTCACAGTGTCCAGAATTCTGTGGTATTACAGTCTTCTCTCCTTAAAAGCGAATTTCATTCTCGAAGTTCTTACCATACCCAGTACAACCATGCATAACCCAACCTACTAACCACACAACTCGAAAAAAATGCCTAACTAAAAAAGACACTAACCATATATCCAACCATAACCAAACTATGATCACATAACCCTAAACATAACCATACCGACCTCAAAACTACCCAAAACACATGTGTAGATACCTCATTTCTGCACCTCCCGCCAAACACCCGGTGATGATTGGGCCGCATGTTTGGTACACGGAACGATTTATGACAATTCGTAAGTTTATCGTCAAGTGATAGCTCAAATACTTGTGTCTACCTCATGGTCGTCATCTAGGTGTCATTACGGTCGTTTTGGCAGTAATTAGAGTACATTTGGAGTCCGGGGAAAAAACCGTCTTCATTTCCTATAACCGTCAAATCCCGAGTCAAAGCAATGTGCTTGTCTACCTAAGGTTAGGATGTCATAAAATATTGAGATTATATCACATTTTGAGTCTCATGTCACTTCATTAGGCTAAACTTAAAGTTTAAGTTACAAAATGTGCATTTCATTTAG
>LHUT01005384.1:0-12578 GCA_001412135.1 Silene latifolia subsp. alba | reverse complement strand
TAGAGGTAGATGATGGTCATATGAATGGAGATGGTAAAGAGGGATTAATTGGAGGAGATTAATGGGGTTTGGCATTCTGAAGATGAAAGACTATTAAAGGAGTTGCTGTTTTCATAACAAAAGTAAAAAAAAAAAAGGTGAACGGAGAAAAAAAAGAGGGGGTAAAATAGAAATAAACCGGTTCAGCAGGTAGCCCGTCCACCTATTTTAGTAAAAGGGAATAAGTGTGAAAGTTGGGTATATTGGTAGTTAAAATAAAACTCAGAGTATTTTAAGAAGCACCCCAATAGTTTGGAGTATTGTCATTAAATAACCCTAATAATTAACCTCATCTCAAGCGAGCCCTATAATATATAAACATTAAAGATTTTTTTTTATTGGATATCCATTATACGTTATTTGAAATGACAACGCCAACACGCCAAAATTATGATAAAAATTTGTTTTATTGGTAATTGGGCTTTGGGAGTGTTATATTTTTATTCCAAAGTAAGAGTCCAATTAGTTAATCTTAATTATAAAAACCAATCAATTAACCAAAATTTATAATTAGTCATATAAATGAACATATATTTTATTAGTTATACAAATATAACATATATGCGAAGTACTTCGTCCACACTCTTATATATGGTCCATTATTTGTTTAGTTCAGGGTCGGACAAAAATCAAAATAACGTAAATCGATCGACAATAAACAAGACCAAATACAGTTAGGAACTTAGGATAGGTTTGATGTAATACTCTATATTGACAAGAGAGGTTCTTTATGTAAGGTACCTTATTGAAAAAGTCAACGTCCATAACAAATGACTAGGAATTAAAGGGATTGGAAGTATTACTCCTATTAACAAAGTATACCTTTTTTTTTGATGAAAATCTATCATCATAAGAACTCCACAGTTAAGTGTATTTGTAGGGTAGTAATCTTAGGAAGAACGACCACCTGGGAAGATTTTTAGTATACGTATGAGCGAGGCAAAAATGTGTTGAAAAAAGATTGGGGTTGATCTGTCGGCCATGTACAATAGCCAGGTGAGTGGTGAGCTACCACGGGTCACCATTTCCGATCCATGTTTGGGTCGGGGGTGTTGCATCTTATCCTAATCAAATTGTGCGATCCGGTTTGGTCTCACTTCGAATTATTGAACGAACAATCTCAGATAGAATGGTAGATCTTTCGATTTACTATTAGTTAGCTATTTACTTATATCCATTTACGGTGCATAGTCAATTGCTTATGAATATTATTTTAGATAACTAATTATCATATATAGTGATTTATTTTCCCGTATAATTTTAAAAACACACCACTTGAATACTTGATTAGTAAGCCCACTTGTTTGAGAGAAATTATTCAAACAAGCAACATCTCTTATCGAGTTGGATTATATCCTTCACGAACCAATTCAAGTCTGTTAGATTCTATAGATTCGTGGCAAAAGTGGATTTGAAAAGCTTATTTGTGATAAATTTGGTTCTATATCGATGTAGATTCCGAATCACGATTCTAATTCACTATTCAATTATGACCGATCTCTTAAAATGAATCACGAATCTAAATATCCCGCATTGTTATATCATCTCCTTTCATTACCAGAAAATGAAAAAATCAAATCTTATTAGATACGGTAGAAAATCACAGCCAAAGATAGAAACTACTCCATAATAATAATCCCATTGAATTAGTTGTATTAATCACAAAGAAGTAGTTAAATTAATGCAAGAGAGTAGAGTAATAATCATCCTTGACAGTTGCGAGTCAGCCATTGTAGCCGTCATCAAAGGACCTCATCTCCTCGTCTTTTCTTTTCTTTTCCTTTCTCTCAAAAGCTGACTTCCTTCCTTCTCCAACGTTCACAAAAACCCTCCCCACTTCTCCCGAAGATTCCTTTCTCTCTCTTTCTCTCCTTTTCAAACATCAAACTTATCGCTCAATCAAACTATCCTTAATTCTTTTCTGGGTTTAGAAATTTGAGCTCAAGTCATTTACGCTTAAATAATTTCTAGGTTATTGAATTTGAGCTAAAAATTTAATCTGGGTTTTGAGTATTAGCTCGATTATTTCTGGGTTATTGAATTTGAGCTGAAATATTATTACCTGGGTTATTGACTTTGACCCAAAATATTTTCTGGGTTGTTGAATTTGAGTTGAATAATTTCTGGGTTATTGAGTTTGAGCCAAAATAATTTGTGAATGATCAATTTTGAGCTGAAATATTATCTGGGTAGTAATTAATTTGTAGAAATAAGTTAGGGTTTTGGTGGGTTTCTGATGAGGAAAAGATGGGGGGAGTAACATCGTCAATCGCTGCGAAATTCGCGTTTTTTCCACCATCTCCGCCTTCGTATACGGTGGTTGTTGCCGACGCTGAGGAGGATTCCGCCGAAAAAAAGTTATTGATACCGGAGGTTTTGCTGAGGGATGGTATAGATGTACTTAAGTTGAGGACTAAAAGAGGAAACGACGTCGTTGCTGTTTATGTGAAGCATCCTAAGGCTTCAGCCACTTTGCTGTATTCTCATGGCAATGCTGCTGATTTAGGCCAAATGTTTGAGCTTTTTGTTGAGCTTAGTAATCGTCTTCGGGTTAATCTTATGGGGTATATTTCTTCTACATAATAAGTTCAATACTCTAGTTGTATGTATACAGTAGATATATGTGTATGTTGATCGTGTCGAAATCCTGGATTTTCTTCGTTTTATGTGGATATATGTATCTGAATATGCTAACTTGATGATTACCTTTTGTCGAATATGAATTGTGGATAATTCAGTGTGGTAATGGCTTGATATTTCATGATATAATTCTCACAGTGGTGTAGAATTTACATTTAAACCCCTTACCCACCCTGGTAGGTAACACTTTTAGAGGCATTGGTGGTAATATTTTAGTTTGTTTGTGTAAATGGAGCGACAATGGCAGTTTTCATGGTGATAGGTTTCGAACAAGGTCCTGAATACCACCTCTCTATGACTTTACAAACTACTCTTGTTGCGAAGCTAGCCAACATTTGCGATGTTGATTCTTAGATGAATGAAACTGTACTTGTACATTGATATAATGTCTATTTTGTGCGATGATGTGAGTCAATAGAGAAGCCAGAACTCCAAGAGCAGAGAAAGAGTGGGTTAATTAAGCCGCTAGAAATCTTGGCTGTTTTGTAGGAATACAAATTTGTTTTACCAATAATGTATCAAGGTTAGACATGTAGCATATAATTCTTTCCTCGCCATTGTTCCTTATTTTGATGTTGCATTGATTAATAAAAAAACAAATCGCCTTCGTTAGGAAATGTTACCACATTGGTTATATTTGTTGTGAGATTAGCAAGGGTGGTTTAGCATCATAATTCACCGACAATCAAACCTTTAAAGGTAGAAAACATTTGGAACTCAATTATTTGCTTTGGCTTGATGGGATGTATCACAATTAAGAAAATATCTAAGACCCTGTCTCTATGCAGTGCAATTGCCAATTGGTGGTTTAGATCAATAAGTCGCTTAATGGCTAAGTAATGAAGTTTATCAGAAATTGATTCTGGTGATTCATATTAAGTGGTTTTTCGGGGTCTACTTTCTTTTTAGTGTTTGTTTTTCAGGGTCTTCTTTCTTGTTATCTGGAGTTGGGGCAATAGGAATTTGTTAGCTATATCTTTGAAGATTATACACTTATCCTGATGTTTGGCTAATGTTGTAGCCATTTTTTTTAAACTTATACATTTCATTATTTCAGCGGACATATAAGACGGAGATTTATTAGATTTGTTGATAAAATATCTGTATTGACTCCAAAACTCTCGGAGGATGGCCAGTGATTGGAGAAACCGAATAGCATTGTGCAGTTTTTATATTTGTTTGTATTAGTTGGTCTGCTTGGTATCAAATGAAGTTCTTCCGATTCACGAGTCTAGTTTTTGCTATTGACAATTTCGTGTCGGCATGACAATTGTTTGCCTTTTTTTTTTCGTCGAATTTGCATGTGTGCTATTAAGTTGCAATTTTATTGATTGGTACCATGTTCCCGATATTTTACAGGTATGATTACTCTGGATATGGACAATCAACTGGAAAGGTAATGTGTACTGTTGTCTCTAATTTGCTATTAGTATCTAATACAGTGTATTTACTATTATTAATTTTCAAAAATGAATCTTAAATGCCTCTTTATCAACTCATGCTTAGAGTGTTTTTTGTTCCTCGTCTATTAAATCCTCTTGACTTCTTATTTAGTAGTAATACAGTAGAGAGGCTCACAGGCCCTCGTGCATTATATCACATCATCGTTCCATTCCATATACTCCGTATTATGTGTCTCATAGCTTTACCTTTTTTGTTGTTTGACTTCCATCCGTATTTGCTACATTAACGACGTCGTCTATAGGATGTGGATCTTGGTTTTAGTTCGAGCTTTAAACCTATACTCTTTCTAATGTCTATGGTTACCTTTAGCACAGTTCAAGCTCATAGTTCGAGCTTTGAATCTGTCTAATCACATAAGGATACGATTGTTTGAACTGAGGATTCCTTCATGGTTGCTATTAGTTGCTATATTGTCATTTCTCCATGAGAAAATTCAGCTTCAAAAGTTGGTTAGGAGAAAAAATTGCAATTTGTACATTAGGTCATGGCTCGGGAAACATCATATCCCCTTGCATTGCAGATACAGGATTGGTCCAGCTCAGTTTAATACGTGTCCGGTGAATTTGATTTTGTTTCTTACTGTACTAGAATAATGACTATGATTTAACTCATACTATGATGCTTCTTGTAAATCATGACATAACAGCCATTGTTTTTCCTTGGAACAGCCTACGGAATCTAATACATATGCAGACATTGATGCTGCATATAAGTGCCTCAAAGAAAAATATGGGGTCAAAGATGAAAACTTGATACTTTATGGTCAGTCTGTTGGGAGCGGTCCTACAGTCGATCTAGCAGCACGTACTCCGAACCTAAGAGGGGTAGTTTTACATAGCCCTATTCTGTCTGGTGTGAGAGTACTCTACTCTATCAAAAAGACGTACTGGTTCGATATTTACAAGGTAGCAGGAAGAGATTTTTTTTTTCTGTTTTTTCTGCCCTTGAATTCTTGTACTAATAAAGCTTATTTTCCGCATTGCTTTTTTCTATGTCAGAATGTCGACAAAATTGGCCAAGTGAATTGTCCCGTCTTGGTGATTCATGTAAGTCGACTTCTATCAAACAGTACTCCGTACTCCATATCTCTTTTAGAAAATTTCAGACTTGCTCAGTTGCAGTGAGTTCATTTCATAGTGGTCTGCTGGGCTGTATAAGCATGCACCTGAGTCCTGAAGTAGTTGGCAATTTCTTTGAAATTAGTTATTCTTAGGAATATGGGTTGGTCTCACATTATAATGACATTACACAGTGTTTTGATGGGGGTGGATGCTGCTGGGGCGAATGTTGTTTTGAATGTAAAATGTTGTTTATAGATCAATTTGAGGAGGGGGAATACGTCGGTGGTGGCAGTTCATAATCTGCATATAGTGTTGGTGTGGCGGTGTTGGTAAACGAAAAAGGAAGTGAGGGTGGTAGTTTGGTTCTACCATAACTTGTCAAGCAAGGAGCACGATGGTGGTGGTGCATGACTGTGGTCGGCAGAGAGAGATCTTCGGCAGCCGACGACCATGGTGGTGCGGCGGTGGTCGCCGGTGGTGAGCTTTAGCTGGTGGGTGGTGTATGAGATGTATGGAGAAGGCTGACATGTAAATTTTTAAGTGTGTTATTTCGAAAATGAAAAACAATCTCCTGTTAACCAGGTTGCCATTCACCAAGTCTATTCTATTCTGAGAAGAGAGTGCTTAAAGTTGGGTTTATTTTGGAATTAAATGTAGTTAGGTTTATTCTAAGACAATGGGTAATAGTTTGGATTATTCCAATTAAATAACCCTATCCGTTGTCCGCCTATGATAATATTATCACGGGATTGCCTTAAAAACCCTACCTATATACCCATTCACGGACAAAATTAAACAATAATGAGCTCATTCATTAGGAAATGTGTCTGTCCAATAACAATATTATCGTGTGATAATTTGTGTCCACTCTTTAGGAAAAAAAAAAAAATCTGAGGAAGGACGTTATGCTCTCTTCCTCTTGTTGGCTCATTCAATTCAAATGTGTCTTTTGTAACTGTTGTCGATAATTTCACCTTTCTCAGGGAACAGCTGACGAAGTTGTTGATTGGTCTCACGGAAAGCAACTTCATGAACTTTGCAAGGAGAAGTATGAACCATTATGGCTTAGTGGAGGCGGACATTGCAATCTCGAGCTTTACCCCGAATACATCCGACACTTAAAGAAGTTTGTGTCATTTCTCAATAAATCCAAAACAGGCACTACCGGGTCTAAGATAGCTAATGCAGAATCTTCAAATGGATCTTCCAAGGAATCTAGGGTAGAATCTGACGGTCAAATCAAGGCATCGGAAAGTCAGAGCAAAGCATTAACTACTACAAAACCAGACACATTTGAATTGAATCCCGAGCTTCCAGAAGCTTCTAGAAACAGTTTAGACAGCCGTCTCGAGAAATCGAAGAAGAGTAGCAAACCTGAAAAGTCGAGAATGAGTACAGATCAGGTCGACAGATTTAGGAGAAAGAAGGGATTCTTATGGTGACTCAAAATTTCTAGCCTCTCTAATTATGACGTCTCTGTTTGGTGAAGGTGCTTTTATGCCTACACTTGACACCAAAGAGTACTCCGTATAAATTATTATCTTCTTGCGCTGTTTTTGGGTTACATACTCCCGCAACAGCCATAGTCATCATCACAAAGAAGTTTCCTGTTTTTTTATGCAGTGTATGTATTTGAATGTGTTTTTCAAGCGAATCCTTGTCAAACTGTTAATCTCTCTTGAAATCTGAAGAATGGTACTCTATTTCTGAGTACAGTCGCCAATTGTATGTTGAGACTTGAGACCTCAATCTTTCTAGTCCTGTACGAGAAACTTCTGGCAATGCAAATATTCTGCTGATAAGGCAGAAGGACAAATGATGGATTCAGAAACGAGATAACTTGTAGTTATACAGCTCTACATTGTATTCGTTTATGTACCATATGAAGAACACTTCCCAATACAAATATACAATAAAAGGATTAACAACTCAACATTCTTCAACATATACATACAGCTGTATGGTTCTTTTTCAAATCAAGAACCTGTTGTGAGAGTGCCACCTTTGCAAGATCACAGATCATTTCATATTTGCAATTCACTTTCTGAGAAGCCTTTCACAACTTTTCATCATTTTCCCCCCTCTAATTCACCCTGCAAAGTTATCCGTCAGTCAATAAGTTGTTCCTTCACTGTTTTTCGAGTGAAAAGAAATAACTGAAGTCGAAGACAGAACACATGATAAAAGCAACAAAAAATCAAAAAAAAAAAAAAACAAGATTTACCAGTTTAAGCCTCAAATCTGCAATTTCCTTTTCTCTTTGATATGCAAAGAATTTGAGTGACTGCAGAAAGAGTGTTCATGCAAACAATCATAAATATATAAGTTCTAACAACAAAAACTCAGAAAATGCAAAGGTCGAAAGCAAAACTCACGCCACGTCGCTGCCTTTCAAGAGAACTTTTCAATGCTTTCTTCTTATCAAGGAGATTATCTCCAAACTGCAGGGGACGCTTGTAGTTTTTACCCCTATATATGGTAATAGAATGTCCAACCTTCAACTTGTCAATGGATACTAAGATTCCGCCACTCTCTCTTTCTAGGAATCTAGCAGTATAAACAACCTGCAGAGATTTTCTCTGCATTGTGATAACTTTCACTAGTTCTCTGTGCTTCCAATGCTGGTGAAGACCTTCTATCACTCCGTCAAAGACGCCTCGTCTCCCTGAGACCAACAAATTAAGAAAAATCACATCCAGCTATTTTTTTTTATATTTTAGTGACATCATGAGACAAAGAATCACTTTTCTTTGGGTTTAGATAATTATGGGATAAAGAAAAATTACTGCACTTGTTTTTGTTTTAAAGTAGCCGTTATTCAATGCACTTCTCGGTGCAGTTATCATTATCAGCCATCCGAAAAACTGTGTTATTAGCACAAAGGTAAGATTGCGTATATTTGAGCCCCCTAACCCTGCCATTTGCGGATTCCCTTAAGGTACCTGGGTGATATCATTGGCTTTTTTTAATAAAGGCATCTGCTAACATAGATGTAAATATTAATGGCAGTGATTCCGCACCAAGTACTAGGAAATTGTCCATCTTTAGGCCCATCTTCCTAAAACATACTCTCTCTTCTTCAGTAAGCAGTTCTTGATCAGGTTCCGGTTCAGACGGCTTCCATGCGAAGTTGAGTTTCAACAACTCTTGCTCTGCCTTGTTAATTTTCAATTTTAGCTGACAAAAAAAAAAAAACAGTTAATTCGACAAAATTAGGACGAACAGAATCACAAGCAGTTAGAGTAGGACTCTTACAATGCCAAGCTTGTGTTCTTGCGTTTTGAGTTGCTTTTTTAACTTTTCTTTCTCAGCTTCTCTCTTAACTTCAGCCTCACTTGAAGTGCATTGTGCATTACAGCAAATGGTTTGGTTATGTTCATATTCTGCCAAAGTTCCAATGATACTTGTATCAGCTGAATTTTTATCAGTAGAATCAAGAATCCCAACTGTTTTAAGCCGTGCGTCTTCTTCATGGAGTTGCCATTGTTGGAGCTCCATTTCACTTTCAAGTATCATGTTTGCTTCATTGCCTGTTAAAAAGTCTTTGCCTCTGTACAGAATGATAATGAATTTGTTGCGCAGTAAGAGAATTCCTCCTGTAAGACGCTGCAAATGAACATATATGATTATATGAGCTTTGATCACAGAAGTAATAACATGCACACTTGAGTTTAAACACAAACTTTTGTAGGTTATAACAATATTACACCTATCGTCCACCGTAAACTTAAAAATTGAAAGGAAAGTAAATACAGCAACATATGAGTATCTGAACGGCAGCTTTAGGAAAATACTGTACGAAAAACATGTAGGAAGAGTATTCCCTTTTGTTTTATCATACTCAAATTTTCTGTATGAACTTTTTTCTTCTGATCATTGAAAGTTTGTATATGAACAAAAGGTAGCATATCAGGCTTAATTAATGAACAAGAGGCGGGCAGCGGCTATTTTCTGATAAAATTAATGAACATTGTCGCTATTCACATCGACCAACTGACACTTCAAAATAAAACGAAACAAATGCATTTTAGTGAGTCAATTTGCTTGTTTCTTCATCTTATGAAACCAAAGAATAGTAAGTCTCTAGCAACTTCTAATCCCTAGATACCAAAAATTTAGAGACATTATATATCTCGCAAAGAATTACACAGTTACGCAACGATAACCCTAAGATAGAGGAAGGTAATCAAGGCAACAAATTTTCACACTAAAACAAACATCGTTTTGTAAGACAATTGTCAGTGAAAATAGTGAGTACTTATCTAAGAAAAAAACGAGCTTAAAAATATGAACTCACGCACAATCACTAACACACTCTATGTTCTAAAACCTGCCTTGAGCTCGGAGGCCATGAGTTCATTGCTTGTATTCTGAACTCCCCACTTGATAGCAATTTTGGCAATTACACTTCTCTCCCATAATTTCAGGATGGATACTGCAAGGCCTTGAAGTTTTGAGTTCCTCCCTACAGAAGCAAGAGGTTAGCAATGCACAGCAGATAAACAAAGCATATAATAAAGGGCAAAGCACCTGCATCCTCAGAGGATATGATTCCTTAGCTTAATGAGTGTTAGGATAATTCAAATTTGCTCGAACTATCATATGATTAACAATCCATAATGAATATAAAGTTACAATATACCTTAGACATATTCGCTTCCTAAAAGTAGCAGAATGAGTTGGTAAGATATACGTAATACAATTAAAATAGCGTTGAAGTCCACGAACTACAGAGCAGAGTGTTAGTGGCAAACAGTCTATATATTGCATTAGTTCATTTAAAAGGCATATCTAAAAGAGTACTTAAAAAGTAACTTTTTTTCTACCACTTTTTCAAACTTCCAACCTTACATGAACATTTCTCCAAACCTCTTACTACAAGTTAATTGGTGGAGAAACATTACCATCTACAATCGGATCATGGATGATCTTTATTCTTGCCTAGTAATGAATTTAGTAAGATGGGAAGACTGTTTGTGATACTCGCCGGAAATAATTTTTGCCGAAAATGGCTCTAGGGATAGGGTTGAAGATAACAGTTAATACTATAAGTTAGGGGTTTAGAAGTAAATCTGTATAAAGTACCAAGTATAAGTTTAAGAAAATGGTGTAGAAACGATAAAATTTTCTTAGCTAACTCTACAAGAAATGAGACATTAAACGTCCAAAATATGAAGTGCCATAACCACAAAAGACTGTACCAAGGACAAAGTGTACCGGTAACTGCTGAGCAAGAGTTCTCAGATATGTGAGTTCATCATCTCTCAATTGTGGCCTGACCTTAGGAGGGCAAAGCCTAAATGGAGGCTTAAATCCAGGAACTACCTCTGGCAGTAAGTCTCCATCCACGGGTAAGGGCTTCGGATACCACCAGTCAATGAATCGAGGTCCTAAGCCATCTAATAATCTATCACCTTCCCTCTCATACAATGATCGATCAATTCGATAATTCGAGAAGTTTCTATCCATGATTAGCCCAGGTGATACAGGATGGTCATCTTCGTTCTGCTGATTAGCAATGGAATTATAGGCTTCTTCTCTAGTAGATCTCAAATTAGTCTTTCTAAACCGTCTCCTCAAAAAATAATCACATCCTCTATATGCAACAAGGCTGTCTTTCCTACTCCACACAACTAATCCTCCTGTTTTAATCTGTGCAACAGAAATGACCATGTATCAAACTCAGTACACAACATTTAGTCATGTACTACAGAATCTTTACTGCAAGATTTAGCAGTTCACCAGTTCATTAGTCATTATGAAGCAGCGTAAATAATTATTATCTCTATCTCATTTACATTGTCTCATTTGACTTTGGTGATAAACCCAGGTAGATTAATAATTCCCCCCGTCATATATTTCTCCATTAATATGCAGAGATACAATTTGATGTATCTATTCTGAGCAAATATTGATTACCGCTGACATCTTGACCGCTAAGGTTAAATGAGGACAACATAAATGGGATGGAGGGAGTACACGAAAGCGGGTAAACAATGTTGCTTCAAACCAAACACAATTCCAAAACAACATACAAATACACATTAACATACATACTCATATCATGAAAGAATTTCGGAAAAACAATCAGGTATGCAACAACAAAATAGTAATTTCAACTCAACAACAACAACAAATACCCGAGTGCCTCAATGGCTCCCGTAAATAGTGGGGGTATGCAGCGTAACCCTATTAGTAACACAAAGAGGCGGTTTCCAAATGACCCTAGATGAAAATTGCGAGAACGCAGCTACTTCATAGAAATTAAAAACGAACAATACTACACTATATCATAAAAAGGGTAGCAATCTGAAAATCAAACCTCAACAATTTCGCGAGCTCGATCCATATTTCTACAAAGAGGCAAATCAAACTGAAGCATAACAAGCTCATTATTAGCCCAAATAGAATGAACTTCATCAACAACACGTTCAGCAACACCTAACTTCTTAACCTTAACCCATTTCCTCATTTTGCAAGCTTCTCCTCTCAATCTCTCTAACAATTCCTTATCTAAACTCAATTCAGCAGCAGTCACAACTTTTTCTTTTTTCACTCTTCTAAACACCATTTTCCCCTCATTTCTCTCCCATGGCATCCTCTTCTTTCGCCCGATTTCATTCTCCTCATCATCTCCCCTTAAAAACCCACCTCCCAAATCACCCCAATTTTTCTGGGTATCGTCCCAATTTTTGTGGGTAGTTACCAAATGATTGTCCAATTGAAGTTGTTCAATGCTTCGAACTAACTTTTTGACAGCTTTCTTGCCCATTCTTCCACTAACTTTCTCCGTCAATGATTTATCTGATTTATTTTGGTCTGAATTGGGTAATTTTTTCTTGAATTTGGGTTTTGCGAGGTTGATAACTTCATGAGAATCAACAAGAAGAGGACCCTTCATCCAAGGAGCAGTAGGCATTCGAATTTTGGTTTTATCTGGAATTGTAGCTTCACTATTTTCCTGACTGATTTTATCTTCGTCTCCATTGTTGTTGTTGTTAGAAGATGAAAAGGAGGCATTTTGGAGGAAGTAGGAAGTGGCATTTGGAGAAAGTGAATTGAGGGGTTTAAGGTTGTTGATGGTGAATGGAAGTGATTGGAAGGGGAGTTGTGGATGGGATACAAACATAATTGCATTCATTTGAATGGATGGCCGATTGCTAGCTGAAGGATCATCGGTGAAATAATCAAGATATGACCACTGCCACTGCAAGTGCAAACCACGAAATGGTCATCTGAAATACACCCCAATTATTATTATTATTACGGTTTTTCTATCCTATAGGATAAGAAAATAAAAAAGGAAATAATTAAATGATGTTTTTATGGGAACTTGTAATATTTTATTATTTTTACTTTTCTTTACAAGAAATA
>LHUT01005380.1:11705-24531 GCA_001412135.1 Silene latifolia subsp. alba | reverse complement strand
AACGGCTCCATCTTCTCCACCAATCTCCGCGCATATTGCCACGTCCCCATTTCTTACCGTTTTATGATACCCATATATTATTCCTAGCAATTGGGCCACCCATGACCCATCCTGTGGTAAAAATATTCAAAAAATGTTAAAAAGCAAATAATAAAGAAGAAAAGCCAAAATTCGTCCCCGTCTCCCCAACGGCTATTCTCAGCATTCTTTATACAAAAAACCCTCTTCAATTCTTCATCAATCAAACAATCCTCACTTACAATCACTGTTTTTCATTTGCATTTAATCCAACATTCTCTCATTCAAAGCCTCTCTTTCTTTCACCAAAATCATCATCATCATCGTCATCAATGGAAGCAGCAACAACAATAATAAGAACTCCTCCATCAAACAAAGTAAAATCAGCATCAAGATTATCTCACTTATTAACCAACAATCCCGATATGGGTAGCGAATCGGATACCCATGAAATCCCACATTACCAAGTTGAATACGCACCTTCACCGCGAAAAACCCCCCCAACATCAAAGCTCTCAATTACTAAGACAAGAGGGTGTCTTCCAATGCATGAACTTTTACTTAATCTATCTCCTTCACCGAAAGCAAAGTCCAGGACTCGGCTTTCTGACCGTCTTGATATGGTTGACGAACTGGGTGGTGATCTTAGGAGGAGATGCAAGACCAGGACTAGTTCTAATAATGGCTTCTCTGCTTGTGGGTCGCCTCGTAATATCAGGAGGTCTAGAAGGAGGATTGAAAATGAGGAAAGGGATATTGTTGCTTTTGATGAGTTGAATAAACCAAAGAAGAGAAGAAACAGTGCCAAATCTAAGAAAGAGAAGCCTGATCCTCTCAATTCTGCTCTTCCATCAAGTATTTTCTTTATTCTTAAAAATTATTATCTGAATTGGGTTTTGATTATTGTTTAATGATTTTTCTTGAATTGGTATGTGTAAATAGAAGGGAATGAGGAAGGAGAAAGCGCATTGGATCGACTGGGTTTCATGATATGGGACTTAGTTATGTGGAGAGATGTTGCAAAATCGAGCCTTTGGTTTGGTTTAGGATGTCTTTGTTCTCTGTCTTCTTGCTTCACCAAGGGTTTAAGCTTTAGGTAATTCACCAATCAATTCTATGTCTTAATTTGTCATTTGTGTTCTTGCATTGGGGAAGAGTTGAAACCCTTGATGTATGTATTTTTGTCAGCCTTCTGTCAGTGATTTCGCAACTTGGGCTTGTGTTCTTGGCGGTATCATTCATGTCAAATATATTACATCAGAGGTAGGTCGTAATTCTAGATATTCCAGAATAAGCAAATTTGGTGTTGATAAATGATCATAATCATTGTTGATGTTAAATATGCAGAGAAATTGTACCAAAAAGACAGCAAGTGTGCTTGAAAGAGGAGGATATTCTCAAAGTAATTAGAATTGTGTTACCAGTTCTAAACCTTGCGATTTCCAAGGCAGCACAACTTTTCTCTGGAGAACCATCCATGACTTTAAAAGTAATTACATTATCTTACTTCCTACATTCCATTTGATTGTTTACGAGCTTGTAAATCTCATTTCTAACATTTATCATGATTAAACAGGTAGCTTCATTTTTTATATTTGGTGCTGAGTATGGCCATCTTCTAACACTTTGGAGGCTTTGTGTACTTGGTATGTATAATTACGGAGTACAATGGTTGTCCGGTGCTTGCATCCGAGTCTGATATATATACATGATTGGAAACAGCCTTTCTATGTTATTACTAAATGGTTATTGTTTTTTCTACAACTGAGCAGGATTTCTTACCAGCTTTACTGCCCCAAAACTGTACTCATCATATGCTGCTCAGATAGACAGTAAAGGTATACAAAATTAGATAAAAGGGACTATTTGGGTTGAATGGTTTGGAAATTGACGAAATTTTTGTTGGATTAAACAGTTGATCAATACAAGTCAAAAATGGTGGAAGCATGGAGAGCTTGTTACCACAAGAAGATAGTAGCTGCGTCAGCTGCCACCGTCTTTTGGAATTTGTCCTCCTTAAAAACCCGCGTGTTTGCAGGTAAGGCTTTATTTTATAGCTAGCTAGTAGTGATGTCATCTGCTTTAATCCAACGTTTTGAGTGTGGAGTTCCAATCCTACATATCAACAAATACATTACTTACTTGGCGCATCCATTTGTTTACGTCTTGTTTTTCCTTGATTATCCTCCAAACTCATCCTGTCTTTGTTCATTTTCTCGCAGCTTTTATCTCCTTAGTTATATTGCGATACTATCGCCAACATTCAGACAACAGAACAGAAGAAGATACAATCCCTAGAAAGGAGAAGTCGAATGTAAAAGGAAACCTGACTGTGGAAGAAGAACAAGTAAATGAGACAGCAGCATCAAAAGTCTGACAAATAAAACAAACTGCTACATTCAGCTCAGAAACTCATACAGTGATACAGCAGCAGCATCTTGGTGCTTTCCTTTACTACCAACTTCTAAATAATCCATTTAAAAAAAGAGGCATATTTCTTTCCACAGCCTTGTACAATTTTAGTCAGTCAATTGTAACTTTTGTATTTCTCCTGTACACATAAAGTTGAATCTGGGTATTAAATCTCGGTATCAGTCTTGATCCCAAAAATCAATCAATCCAACCACAGTAATGCTATCTGAATGGTTTTGGAATTTAAGGCTGTGTTGATGAATATCAGTTTATTTCCCACATTTCTAGTTCTTCACTTGCCAGTTTTTCGCCTTCATAGTTTGAATGTATCAGAAACATTAGGTCATTCATCTCAGGATTCAGCATTCCACCGGAAACAAACTCTTCAACTTCCCCGTTGATTTGAATTGAACTGCCTCCTTTCTCCTTACAGACCTGTCTATCCTTCATGGAAATGCGCTGTTTGATCGCATTCTGAAACTCACCAGAGGCCGAATAGACATTAGACATAAGTATATAAGCTCCAGTGTCGTTAGGATCAATCTCATTAATATTTTTTGAAGCCCAAATTCCCATATCGACATTTCCATGCTTTCTACAAGCCGATAGTAAAGAACCCCATATAATAGCATCTGCTTTAACGGGCATTTCTCCAATCAGCTGCTCGGCCTCTTTTAACAAACCAGCTTGGCCTAAAATACTAACCATGCAATTATAATGCTTAATTGATGGCTCAATTTGGTACCGTTGAGTCATTAGCAGAAAGTAGTCTGTTGCTTTATCGACATCCCCATTGTAACAACAGGCTGTTAAAACTCCAAGAAAAGTAACATCATCTGGTACCATACCCGATGAAACAAGGTCCGAAAACAATTGAATGGTGTCAGTTTCACGCCCGTTGTTTGCTAATCCTAGAATCATAGAATTCCAAGTCGATAAACCCTTAATTGGGGTTCTCTCGAAAATCTGAATTGCCTTGTCAATTGCACCACATTTGCAATACATGTCCACAATTGCAGTTACTACAATGACATTCAATTCAAACCCATTCTCACACATATGATCATGTACCAATTCCCCTTTTTCTAGGGAGCCCAAGTTAGCACAAGCATTCAACAAGCTTACCATTGTAAACTCGCTCGCTTTAAACCCATCCTCTTGCATTCTCCCGAAAAGGTTGATAGCTTCAACAAACTTGTCATTTCTTACACACCCACTTATCATACTATTCCACGAAATCGCATTCTTCATAACCTTAACCCCCATCTTATCAAACAGCCTCCTAGCTTCATCAATTTCCCTACACTTTGCAAGGCCCATAATCATGGAATTCCACGCAACAACGTCGGAATTTTGGCCTTCATCAAATACCTTAAATGCTTCCCTCAAAAACCCATTATTAGCATACATATGAATGATTGTATTCCTTATGAAATGGTCGGAATGAAGACCCAACTTTATAACCCTTGCATGAAGTTGAGCTCCACATTGTGCAAGGCCTAGATTAGCATAAGCTTTGAACAAAGAAGGGTAAGTAAGCCTTTGAGGCTCCATTCCTGAACTAGTTAACATATCTACAAAGAGCAAAATCGCGGTAAGTGGGGCCCAACTTTGAGAAAAACCTCTTATAATAGTATTCCACATAAAAAGGTTGGGATTATGTATAGAGGTAAAGATTGAATGGGCATATCTAATGTCAGCAACATGGGAGGTAGCAGCAAAGGCGAGGACGCGGCTAATTGCAATAGGGTGTTTAGATAAACCTGTTTTAATAAGGTGTGCATGAATTTTGTTAAGATCTTTGATGGTATTACACTGAGTTTCTAGCAATGTAAGGTGGGGATGATTAGAGATGAAGTTGGACATGCTAGTTTGTGCTGGAGTTAGTGAGCAAAGGCTCATTGTACCCATTGCTTTTGTGGAGGCTACACAAAGGTGATAACTTGATAACTTAACGTGGCTTGTGGTCTTCAGACTTGAGTACATCTATAAAAGGATGAAGATATGAATACGACAAGGTTCATCTGATTTTACTGACGTTCTACATTTTGTGATTCTGTCTAATTTTGTAGCCTCGCATATTATTTATTGACACAAAGTTAGTCTTTATATAAGTTGAATTTCTGTTAAGTGAATTTATAACATCGGAACTAAACTTAAAAAGAAATAATTTTAAATCCAAAAGATTAGGACTTATATCAAACAATAATAGAAACAATTTTTGTCATCGAATAAGATGCTCATATACGGTTATATCTTACTTCATGAACATGTAAGAATTGTAGCCTTGTAGGTAAATGAACTTGTGTAAAAAGTTTTTTATTTTTAGAAGATAAAAATAGAAAAGCTCTTACAACCTAACATCCTTAGCTAACCGAAATCGACCCGTAACTCACCAGACTTGATAATCAGTGACCCAAACCCGACCGGATATTGACCCAGTTAAATTGATAACCCGACAATTATTAAGCTTAATATTGATCAAATGAAAGCGATTTACTGTTTAATTTGATACATTTGACTTAATAATGAAATAACTAAATCGAAATAATAGGCTGGCCTATTATGACTCAACTCGGCTCGAGTTGACCCGACCCAAAGACAACCCGACTGATCCGATTGTCATGTGTAGAGCGAATGACAAGAGTGGTCTTAACCTCCATAACCGACCCGATTGATTAACACATTAGTTGGTGAGTAAATAACACCCACGCACGTCTCCTCATTTCCTGAAACCTCTCACCCGTGACCCGGAGCAGCAACTACCAACATAACAACAAATAAACCTTGTAGTCTCACATTTGTAGGGTTAGATCGATTGAGTTAGTTGAAAATGTCGACAGCGAAGAGAAAGCCAGTGTTCATTAAAGTGGAGCAACTCAAACCCGTAACATCTGGCCATACCTTGATTGTTAAAGTGGTTTCCTCTAACACTGTTTTACAGAAACCCAGATCTTCTTCTTCTTCTTCTTTGAATTCTCGGGCTAATCGCATTGCTGAATGTCTTGTTGCTGATGAAACCGCTTCCATTTTCTTCACCGCCCGCAATGACCAAAGTATATTCATTTCTTTCCCTTTTTTTCTTAATCTTACTCATTCTTTGTTTTGTGTAATTAATTTACATAAATCTAACTGGGTTGGAAGGAATTTTGTGTTTTGTTTCCGATTTTGTGAATTTCGCATTGGATGCTATATTTATTTATTTGTAAAATTTACTTTATTGTGTTTTTTAATGTGATAAATATGGGTTTTCAGGTGTTTATTTTGGTATCTAAAATCATAAAACATAACCACCTAGATTATGCTGCTTGCTTTTTCTAGTTACGGAACAATGCCCGCCCGTTGATGCATTTATATTGGAGAATCAGTTGTTGATGATTTCGTTTGTTCCGATCATTTGTTTAAAATACCCCTAACCCCTCTCAAAGAATGATAAAGGTAAACAAATAATTAAGATGGAGGGAGTATAATTATTATTTATTATGGTGGAATCCTTGCCACTCTATCCACTGATTAATCTAATCTATGATCATCATGCATCCTGCTCGTATCCATCTATGTGGTGCACTCACCTTTTGTATCGCTCACCTTATCTGAAGCCTGCATTTTTTTTAATGATAGTTTATAGAGCTTTCTACTTATCTTATACTCTTTTGGGCAACTTTTTCAATATTAATTCGCCTGATAACAAGGGAATATTGTAACCCTGGATTTCATACGAATTCTTATACAAATTGAAGGATTGCCTCCAGATCTCTCCACCTTCGTTTTGGGCAAAGGAGATTATTCAATTATTCCTTTCCCTCTTTGTAATCTTACGTATGAACTTCCCATCCATCATTTCTTTCCAGAGCACATAACTACTTGCACAGCTACTCATACGTTGCATAGTATTTAAAGTGGGAAGAATAAGAAAGAAATTGTAGCAAAAAACTACTCCGTATATGAATGTTAAGTCGAGCTAAATGAATATATGCATTAATTTGTTGTGTATTATGCTACCTCAATTGGTTTACTTGAAGTGGCTGGTTTACCTTTACTAGAGGTACAAAATGTACAATCTCAAATTGGTTAATTTAATTTACATGGATGCTATTTGCATATTATCATCTAATAATGTTGTAGTCAAAGTACAAAACAAAATGTTGTATCATTTGACACTAACGGATAGGATATTGCAGATGTAAGATCAGAGATGTAAGTAACATAACAGAGGCCACTGTCGATGTGTTTGTAATTTCATAAACGTTAACCTAATGCACTAAGTTTATTAGGACAATAAAAATTAAATAGACTAGCTGAAATGATAATGCATTCTTATGCCTCTTTGTTATGTGCAGTCGACCTCATGCAGCCAGGTGCTACATTGATCCTGCGGAATGCAAAGATTGACATGTTTAAGGGGTCTATGAGGTTAGCTGTTGACAAATGGGGTCGTGTTGAGCTCACAGAGCCGGCTAGCTTTGAAGTCAAAGAGGATAATAATCTATCCCTCATTGAGTATGAATTGGTTAATGTCGCAGAAGAATGAATGAAGGGTTAGTAGCTTGTAGGGGGGTTTTGTATGCCTAACACAAAGATGCATTGCTTTTGTGTATTCCGCATATTAGTTCCAAGAAATGTATTACTGCTCTTTCGCCTTTGTTTGCCTCCTGAGGTCAGCTTCTCTTTACGAAAATGATCTGCGCTTCATTTAAGATTTGGGCGCGGTATACTTAATGTGCCTGGATATGAATGAATGAATGAAATATCCTTTCCCAAACTCACTATTCATTTATGCATCTAATTTGATATGCAGTAGAACTTTTGCTACCAGGGGTATTATTTTTCCACCTGTTTTTTTTCATCTGATGTGCAGAGCCAATAAATCAAGGTCATTACATGTAATGAACCTTGCATGAGATAATTGAAACAAACAAGTCTACTTCAAATTCCTAGAATCTTCCTGAAGGTTTTATCATCTGGACTATTTCGGAGTACTAGTTTTAAACCCGTGTGATTTACACGGGTCTGCTTTTTAAAGCTTTAGTATAATCAATAAAATGTCGATGATGCGCGCAATCAATATTCTGGTTATATCATCCCCACTTAGATTTAGTCTTGTGAAAATTATTAAAATGTCAACTTTTAAGCTATAATTTGCTTCTTCTTTTTTCACATATTGATCTCCTTATTTGTTTTCACAAATATCATGCCTTTTTTCGCTTGAACTCAGAAAAATAATCTCCTTCTAAGTTCTAATTTTGTAGGTACGAAATGGATTTTAAAAGTAAAAAATCTGTTTAATTTTTTTTTTTTTAGTTAAAAGTCCGTTTAAATTTTGTAGCTATGAAATGGATTTTCAAAAAAATTACAGCAACTCTCCTATAGGACCGTCTTATAACATAGGACGGGCCCAATATGAGAAATTAGCCCACTAAAAGGATTTACGTATAAACAGTGGGAACAATGCTCCATTAAATCACATCTATTCCGTCGTCGTGAACCCCATCCCCACCAATCACCGTCTTACCAGCTCTGCAGCCCTACGCCTCGACCCTAACCACACCACCTCCATGGAAGAACTTCGACAACCACTAAGTCACGGTGATGCCGATTATCAATAAACGAGGTTAGAAATTAGATGGTTTTAACTTGATTACTCAAGATTTTAAATAGATTATTATGGGTTTTTTGTTTGATGTATTTTGTATATGCTTTGATTTATTTTGTATATTCTTAATTAGAGGCTTATTTAAAGTGTCCCATACACACTATTTGATAATTAATATTTTTAACTTGAAAACTTATAGTTTTAATTTGAAAATTTTACAACTTAGTATGAATATTGAGTCTTTATAGTTATGTTATAAGTTCGAGTTTTAAGATTTTAGTTTACTAACTAGTAACTTTAACTTGATAACTTGAATGTTTCAAAATATAAATTAGGATTTTAGTTTAATAACTAGATTGTTGACAACTTATTGTTTTAAGTTAAAAACTCATTACTTGATGAATATTTTCAGTGGGTTTACGTCGTGGAGTAGGATCGTCGATCGTCGGCGACCCAAATGGGCGAGTTAGGTCAAGGACGAATTACTTTGGGATTGATACGGTGGTTTACAGGTGAGGGACGGAGGTTGCCATGACTAAGGGACACGGAGCAACAAAGGAAGAAATACCAGTGAAGTTGACTCAGCAAGAAGGGTGAAGAAAGGTTGGGCTGCCTCTTAATTGGGCCTGTCTTACTATACTAGTAGTCTTACACAATAATTAGTGAAAAAATTAATAGTATGCTAATTAATAGATTTGTATTTTTGAATAGTAGTTAGTTAACTGATTTTTAATTGAAATCTGTTAGTATCTATTTCAGTGTGTTAATTAAATTTGGAATCTTATCTATATAAATACAAGAACATTTCAATCATCCTCATGCGTCCACGTCATCATATGCAAGTTTTTTTTTTTTTTTTTTTTTTAATTAAAGTTGGGACGGTATCGAATTATTTGGAGTTTCTTTTCCAAAAGTGCTCTTATTTTTTCTAAAAAGTTTGTTTTTTTTATATTTTTTTAAAAAAAATTTTTAAATTATAAGATAGAAATTTAATAAACATTTTAAATAAAAATTATTAAAAAATAAAATTTAATTTTCCCCAATTTGTAATATTCGATTTTTCCCATTATTATTAATTTTTTTTTTTGATAGAATGTTTGCAAAGAGTGTTATAAGNGTATTGCTTACTTTTATTGTTTTCGTGTGCCGGACTTTGATAATCGTGACTAGGATTCCCGACACACACCCTGAGTCCCGAGAAACGTGTTAGTGGGCGATCCATCACTTGTACGAGACCCTTGTTGCTTGCATTCTTGCCCTAAAGTTGAGCAAGGGTGCGCACCACTATCCGCAAAAGTACCAGACCGTGACACCAAGCACGGACAAACCACTAAACCAGCACGAACCCGGCGCGGCCTGGGTTTTGGCCCATAAGTTTGTGACTATTGTAATGTTGTCGTTGCAATGTGTGTTGTAGTGTTGACGTGTTGTTGCTGCTGTTGGAATGTAGCCGTTACTTAGGCTTTCTTTTATTATATTTTTTTCCTCCCCTTGCTCTATAAATACGAATCAATTTTCACCAATTTTCTCACAAATCACTCATCTACTCATCTTATAATTTTAAATTATTTTACAATTAGTCATACTCAAGTTATTAAAAAAAATACTAAAAATATAGCGATTATAAAACATTTTTTTTTTTTTAAAAAAAAAAACGTATGTTTTATGATCCGGCGCACGTGCAAGGCACGATTAGCACATGGGCAGGCACGGCCCGAGCACGAAAATGGGTGTGCTAGAAGCGGGTCACGCGCGGTGGGGATTGGGGTGAGTAGGCACGGTACGGTCAGCCCAATATTCGTGCCTGAGCCGAGCCATTATTGGGGAAAGGCACGATAGGCCGGCAAGCAGGCCGCCCAGCACGGCCCAATGCCAACTCTAGTCGTGGGGGAGCTCGATGTAAAAAAATAACATCAAAAAGTCTCGTATTATTATATTTTAAAATTAGTACTCACCATCTGTTGTGTGGAAGCGTTGATATACCTTTTATTTAGCCCATGCTATGTTGGTATTTACTGTCCATAATATGCAATATTATCCGGCCACTTATAAAGATGATGTTTCATCTCTACACGATCGTTATGGAACATGAGTTTACACCTGAACAGGCTAACAAAAACCTCGATAATTTGTTTTCCTTTAATTCAAATACTCATATAGATGATAATCAATTAAACTAATTATAAGTAGGAGTATATATAGCACAAAAGAGTAATCAACTAGAGTCAAAACTAATTATAACCATTCAAGAATAAATGTTTTCCAACCCAAAATAATTTTGTGACGAAAGGGCTACAAAATCAATTGGTCTCCCTTGTGACGGATTACCATTTGTTGCGGATATTTTATGAGATAAAATGGTAACAAAATGGGTNNTGGGTACATTGTGAGGTAAAATGGTATCCGTCACAAGCTTGTGACGGATATGTCATATTTCAATGAGAATTTGTGCTACAAAATAGGATTATTGAAGTAGGTAGATGAATGATGAAGGTATCAGAAATTGACACAAAATTATTAAAACAATCATGGGATTTGTGGACCGAATATCTCTTGTCTACTGTTTAAGTAGTCACTTTGATGTTTTTTTATTATTGTTAATGGAATAATGGGTCATTAAACATGCCGACTTGGTAAGGGCTTTTGCTACTTCTCGTATTAAGCATCGTTAACTAACAAATAATACACATTAAAAGTGAATGACAATGTTGTATTTATGTTCAATAAGGCAATAATCCATGCAATTAGTATTAGTAAACCATTAGCAAATCAACAATTTTGGACATAGTTTGTTGCATGAAGCTTCAAACCATGCTTCCCATTGCCTATATTTAGTAATTCATCCGTCTTGGTCAATTGTTGTCCTTTAGTTTTGACACAAAAACTAATAAAAGAGAAGATGGTCAATTATAATATGACAATTGACAAATGTACCAAATTGAGTGTGAAGGATCAAAATGCTCATCAAATTTAATTTTAAAATAAAAAGAACAACAATTAACTAAAACATCTCAAAATAAAATAGGACAACAAATAGGAGGGAGGTAGGATATCTTTGTTTTATTGTCCCACATTTCTTGTTTAAGATGGAAGATCCATAACAAAATCTAGGTATCATTTTAAAAATTGAAGCTTATTCATATAATTATGGACTAGTAGGGTTTATGCTTTCGTTATCGAATGAAGTCGTGCCAAATTTGCAAGGGCAATTGGCCCAAAACATATGAACTCGTTTGGTTGTGTGGATTACGAACGAAAAAATCAAATTTGAAAGGGTTTATTCATTAAATTGTCTTCATTATTTAAATGAGAATGTCCTACAGGGGTATAGGGTAATCTTTGTCAACCCCTAGGCAATTGGAAAAACATGGAGTAAACTACATTCTAAGGACCTAAAAAATGTACAAAAGTAGCAATAAGGACCTCATATTTCAAAGCCAAGCAATAAGGACCTCAAGTCACTTTTTCCGTTAACTCTTACCAATTCCTACCAATTACCGTTAACTTTTTCTTTGCAATTGCATGCACACAATTAAATAGTAGCGACTTTAAAAATCGAGTTTCAAAGCTAATTTAAAATCCGGGTCGGATACTTTATTTTGTTGTAGTTATTTTCATATAGGACCGATTTACGAAATAATTGTGTAAAATGAATTTCTTAATACAAATATCCTATCTAACTGTTTTACGAACTTCTAGTGTAAATGTGTAATCTTCCGCCGTTCCATTTGATTCTTTAATACACATATATCAATGCACATTTTCGTTTATGCATATCTTTAGTTACATGTTACTAAAAATTATAAAAGTTTGATATTCATAATCCACTCGGTGGAACGATTTAAATAAGATGTCAGATGATTATATATCTTTTATGATATATATTAAAAGTTGTATTTAAAATTCTCCTTACTAAGAAATAGTGTCGAAAAAGCAAACGTAATGGGACAAATGAAACGGAGGAAATACTGTTTTACCCACAAAAAATTGTAATTATGCTTGCCGCTACCTCCCATCTTTTCTTGCACTTTAATTTTTGTAGAAGAATCCTTTCCCCGAATTTCACTTAAAAATGAACAAATTAAACCCAAAGATCTTGGTCCCATAAAAATTCACTATGAGCTAACAATTTTACTCAACAACACAGCATGTACGAAACAACAAATAACAAAAATAAAGAAAAAAAATACTCCCCGAGTCTGAATGATCAAATTGTTCATCAAGTTCATTCTTAAAATAGAAAAGACAACAACTCAATGAGACACCCCAATATAGAAAAGGAAAACAAATGACCAGGATAATAAGTGTAATTTACAAAGTTTTCTGTCATTTAAAGCATAATAAAGTACTTATATTTTCTATTTTAGCATCTTTATCTTTAGTAATTGAAAGACTGAGAATAATAAGAGAGAGGGTAAAAAGTTTATTGGTAATTAAAGGTGGTCAAGGAGAGTTAAGGAAGAAAGAAACATTTGGTAAATATTAAAACAAAATAATTAAATAAACAAATAAAGTATTAAAGGGTGTAAATGCTGAAATGCATTTGCAAATAAAAAGTTAACAGAAGTTTGTAAGAGTTGACGGAAAATAGGGATGAGGTCCTTGTAGCTTGGCTGTGAAATCTCAGGTCCTTATAGCTATTATATTCCATAATTTAGGTCCTTAGAATGTAGTTTACTCGAAAAAACATGCATGTATTCATTTCCCATATTCAGATCAAACAACTTTTGAGTAATTCACATGAATTGTCCAATTAGTTTTCTCTAACATTTAAGTCCATAATCGGAACATTGTCACTGAATT
>LHUT01005379.1:0-12881 GCA_001412135.1 Silene latifolia subsp. alba | reverse complement strand
TTCGTGCATACTCAAAAATCTAACACTCCTTGGACTTAGAATTCATTCCATTCCATACCTAATGTTTGAACCAAACGCCCCCTAACTCTATTCTATCTTATTACTACCTCTATATCCATTTCAGTGTCGAACCAATCATTTATAAGGTATGGGGTTCTAACTCTATACCATTATAATATCACAATCCATTCTATATCATTCCAATATTTCAAACCAAATGACCCATGAAAAAAATTTATTTTTAAAGTTCTTATTGACAAACTCAAAACAAAAACCCACCATTTCACTCAAGACCAACTCAATTTTGCAACAATGTTGTTCCGAACCAAAACAGCACACACACTCTTCCATTTCACTCTTAAACCCTCAATCCCTAAAACCCTCATTTTCTCCCGCACCTGCACCGCTACCGCCACCGTATCGCCGCCGCAGCAGCATCCATGGCCGGAATGGGTATCCTTCGTCGACCGATTGAAATCTCGCGGTTACTTCCCCAATTCTTCTTCCGCTGATGACGATGACAGTGGCGATAGCGATTTGGTTTACCGAGATCTCAAGCTCTTGAAAAATCCTTGTCTCAGCTTTGCTCGTGACCATTTCGACATTTTCAAGTTTGTTCCTTATCTAATTACTCTTTATCTCTCGATTTTATGTGTTTGTTTCGATTATTCGTTGTTTTATGTGGATTGATTTTAGTTGTTTATCGCCCTGTTCTTTCGAATTTAAACTTTTTGAACTGAACTGAGGTGAGGGTAAAATTGAGCTGGAGTGAACCGAAGTTAAAGTCCAAAAGACCAGAGCCGAGTCGTTGAGAATATTGGGGGTATGGAGATTTGATGAGCGGGGAGGCGATGATTGAAGGAAAGATGGTTGAATGAGTTGGTATATGGGAGGGAAGTGGCGCTGCCAGGCTGTCATGAGCATAACTAACTACCATAACAAACTGCTGAGTTGGCATAACAGAATTGCTGATCAGCTGGAGATTTGATGAGCGGGGAGGCGATGATTGAAGGAAAGATGGTCGGATGAGTTGGTATAAGGGAGGGAAGTGGTGCTGCCAAGCTGTCATGAGCATAACTAACTACCATAACAAACTGCTGAGCTGGCATAACAGAATTGCTGAAAGTTAGGGCCAGTTAGTTAGAATAAAGTTAGTTCAATTGCTATAAATAGGCCTTAAGTCATTCATTATAGAATCATCTGTTGTATTACATTCTCTATTAATCTTGTAATCATCATGCTTTCCATTAATAAAACTTTCTGCTCGAGCGTGTTCTTCAATTTGACAATCCTGCAATTAGTTTCTCAAATTTCTTCGAATTGATTCCTAGAAGTTCATTCCACAGGCTGGTTTGATGGTTTATGGGAATGAAGGAGGCTGGTTGTTGACGGGACAAATTAGGATGGGGATTGGCTAATGACGGTGGGGTCTGAATGAAAGTAGTTGGTGGTATCAATGGTGTGGGTGGTCGGGAGGAGAGAGAACCAGAAAAATAGAAATGGAAAAAGAGGGCGTGGATGTGATAGGCTGTTTGCTTGAATATGCCTTATGGTTTGTGAATTAATGAGGTCTTATTGTATGAGAAAGTTATGCCCTAGAACTATCAAAAAAAGTATGCCGTTTGTCAGGGTAGACCAATAGAGTGCGACAACAATACGTGTGGATGGTGAGGTTTCATTTTCTTTTGTGTGTTTGTGTTTCTTTCCCCCTCTTTTCCCCTTTCCCCTTTCGCTTTTATTCTTTAGTCGTTCCTTGTTTATTCTCCGTTGGTCTCATCTATTGTTTCCTCATATATATTACTTTTGTTACACCCTCATATTTATTTTCTTGCTCTTGTCTCCTCTTTCAACGTTTATTTATTTTTTACCTCCGCAATGTACCCTCCTCCTACTTGTAGAGCTACCATTGTGCTTATTATTGTTGTTACTCGACACACTATTTTGTTTGTTTTATAGGCTCACCTTTCCTTGTGCTTCTTCCTTGTAGGTCATTGTCAAAAGATGATATTGAAAATGTCGTGGAGATTGGATGTCCTAAAATTAATCGGAAAGTTGTTACCTCAGCAAAACGACTTAGAGAGTATGTAGGTTTGGAGGAAAAAACTGTAAGTCCCTTTATAAGAAATATCTTACTCCGTATCTGTAATGATATCGATTTTTTTTTTGTCTCCTAAATTTATTTCTAAATATATCCTAATAATCTACTTAGTGAGTTAGTGTCTTCTATGATTTCTGCTGTGATCCAAGCGTTATCTGTTAAGTAGCAGTAAGCTCCTGTTCAATTTTAATTTGAACAACCTAGTATCATAATTGCAAAATCAGCAAAGTGCTGACTACAAGACTAGTGTGTTAGTAGAAGGTGTTTTGCTACTTGTCTATTAGTTCAGAGTAACAGGATGTGGTCTTATTGCCAGTTGCAGCTTAGCAAATATGATCTAGCATACTTATACTTGTCTTTAGCGTTGAGTGAATTAATATGCATTAATATATTATTCCTTGGTTTACTTGTTTGACTTTAATGCAGGTATGTGATGTATGTAGTCTAAAAGGATCGTGTGATCAAGCATACTTAAAGCCGAATGACTCTCGTCTTGTCCAAACTGTGGATGTCATGCGTCTCCTATTGTTCTATGCTATACACCCAACGGTTGTATCCGGGGCCGTTAGACTTAACAACAATGAGCAGGTTGTATCATCTGCCAGAAGATTGCTGAGTATGTTGATGGACCTGAGTGAAGCGTCTAAAAGTCCAGTCTCTGAGGAAATCCTTTATAAGAAGGAAAAAATTGTAAATTCAGCTGCTACTGTTGTGTCTCAAGCCACCGGAACACCGAAACGGGACTGGGCTTGTCCTAAGTAAGTTCAATAAATCCTCATAAATTAGTCGTTTACAATTGAACTTTTCTGTATGGTCTGTGATGACAGCGCGGATGGTGTTTGAGACTTTAAGGCATATTTTGTTTGACATATGCAAAAGTATATAAAATTCTTAACTAAGGGACTCGTGTTGGTAGTAAAATAAATGTTGAGGGAATAGGGTTTGAGATAAGTTTGGCGATGCTAAAGAAATTGTTAGAAAGAGCAGCAACTATACATGAATAGGCCTGTTACCTTTATTCTTAGTTTCATCTTTAAACCAATCTTGAGAATCTTCAGTTGTGCTGATCCTAATGAAATTCTTGACTGTGATATGTTGGTTAGATGTCTGATAACCCGTATTAGTTATACACAACAGCTTTGGAGCATCTCCCATGAAGCTCTTATTCATAAGTAATATTTTATGTTTTTCGGTATTTCAGTTTCTGAAAGTGTGAACTAAAACAAATACTTCGTTCTGGGTACTTGAGACATTTTTGCAATGTTTCAGCTGCTTATTGTTGACGACCAATTTACAGTGAACAGAATGCTTCCTAGTTTATGCCTGCTTTGTATGTGTTGAATAAGATGTCAATAAAATAAACGTGATATTTTAATGACTTGATGCTATTTGCATAAAATGACCTTTACATCTGAAATCACAGATGGGGTTAAGTGGGTATTGACTTCTGTTCTCAAAGGTATTTTTTAAACCTGTAGCTGCAGCGTGCTATGAATCATGTAATGCGGAGTATTATACTCCCTCTCTGTCCCACTGAATGAGTGTCTCTGTAAGTGCTGAACATTTGTTTTTAAAACATTTTGTTACTTTACCAAAAGGCCCTTCCAAAATCCATGTGGGCTTTGAAAAAGCAGAAAGGGAAAAGTAAGGGTAACTTTGTGCATTTGCTTCATACCTTGGTCTTTGCAAAAAGCAAACGTAAAGAATTCACTGGGACGGAGCGAGTAGTACGTTTTGGTTGTCAAGGGGGAAGCATCTCTTGTTTATAGGTGGGTTGGTAAACTCCGAGGTGGGGTTATGGATTGGAAATAGTATTTGATTAGTTCTGGCAGATGATTCATTTCTTGCTAGTACAATTTCTACTTTATAGTTCAGCATTTTGTCAATCTAGTTAGAATTAACCCTTGTAGCTTGATTGCTACATCTGATTCAACCTAATCTGGCTTGATTTGCAGATGCCGCTTCTTGAATTTCAGCAAGAATAGTCAGTGTCGGGAGTGCAATGCGGATCGTCCTGAAATGCAAGATAGTGCACATGCCGACGTCATGAAAGGCGACTGGAGTTGCCCTAAGTGAGTTTCGAAATCCTTGAACTTGCTAAGCAATGCCTTGTGGAGACTTTTTTTTTTTTTTTTCAATTTTGTAGCGTCATGTTGAAAATTTAGAGCTCTGAGAGGACATAAATTTAGACTTTTAAGAGTACACCTGCTGCCCGTAAGATCACCAACCATGAATCGTTGACGTTGAATCAATGGTCCATCCATGAGTATGATATTGTTCAGACTCCAGAGTAATGACAGGAACATTAGTGCGCAACAACAATAATAATATTGTAGAAAACCCTCAGCTGTCTGGTTAGGGTTGGTGGAATCATTTCCTTGGCCATCTTTATTTTCCAATAGAGTTGGTATGGCTTCTTTTAGCCACATTAGCATGGAAACAACCTTTACATCCATCAGTGAATTCTTTTCCCTTGCATTTAGCCTTGTGGAAAATCAGTTTTGTGAGTAAGAAATACATGCTATAGAATTTATGTTCTTTGTCCATTAAGGAATCATCATGAGGCCTTGATGGTTGCCTTGAAGGTGAAATTGCCATTCAGAGAACCTGGCTTTTTGCCTAGACAAGAGCAAGGTTACCAATTCATTATGAATACACCAAATCTGATATGCGATACGCTCTTATAAAGTGTCTGCTACATATATATTTAAGCGAGTAGTACATTTTGGTTGACAACGGTGAAGCATCTCTTATTTATAGGTGGGTTGACAAACTTCAAGGTGGTAATGGGTTGGAAATAGTATTAAATTAGTTCTGGTAGATTATTCATTTCTTGTTTGTACACTCTCTACTTTATAGTTCAGCATATTGTCTATCTAGTTAGAATTAACACTTGTAGCTTGATTGCTACATCTGATTCAACCCAATCTGGCTTGACATGCAGATGCAGCTACTTGAATTTCAAAAAGAATAGTCAGTGTCGGGAATGCAACGAGGATCGTCCTGAAATGCAAGGTAGTGCACATGACGTCAAGAAAGGCGACTGGATTTGCCCTAAGTGAGTTTCGAAATCCTTGAACTTGCTAAGCAATGCCATTTGTGGACTTTTGTTTTCTTGTAGCATTATGTTGAAAATTTAGAGCTGTGAGAGGACATAAATTTAGAGTACATTTGTTCATGTAAGATCACCAACCATGCATCGTTGAAGTTCAATCAATGGTCCATCCGTGAGTGTGATATTTTTCAGACTCCAGAGTAATGATAGGAACACTAGTACACCTCAATAGTGGATTGCTCCTATTTTCCTGAATTATAGGTACGAAGTAAGGATCTTCAGATCAGATGTTTGAGTGTCTCCCCTTAGTTTTACAGGGCTATCTAAGAGGCCTGCAAAGGAAAAAACTTCAAAATAAGAACGAAAAGCATGGATCCACCTACTGTTAGCTTGGGCATGTATCTACTTTCTGTTAATCCCATCTTGCTTATTAGACTAAGTAAATAAACGGCTCTGGGGTTTGGATCAGAAAGATCCGCTTTTCGAACGGATCCCCAAAGTCTATGATAGCTTTGAGTACAGGATGGTAGGCAGCAATTATATGTGGAATGAATTAAACACAATTGATGTCTGAAACTGCAAGTACTACCTATGGACGTATTAAGTTGTGAATAGACCAAAGCTATGGCCAAGCAGCAAATGGATTAGCTTTGTGAATGAAGGTAGATAACAGCTGCGGTTAGTGAAAAAGTTGGCACTGAATATACTGACCTCGAGTAGCTATAATAATGACCTGTACTTTTTAAGGCTCTAGAATAGCTAAGCCCCAACACTCACGTGACATGATGACCCTAGTGCCTTAAGGGCTTCCACAAATTCTGGGAAGAGAGAAATCCTATCACTCACATGACAGAGATAATTATGAGTGACCAAACTGAGCTTATTAATAGCATTATGGATTTATGGGCCATGTATTTGGAGCCTAATGCTTAAGTTGAAACTTGTCTCTTCTTATTTTTGTAGATAAGATAACCTATGTTAACTTGAGAGCATAACTATTCGTCTCTCATTTTGTATTGAGCGTCACATTTAGGGTGTCGTTTTGTTTATTGGTGTCACTTTTAGGGTATCTTTTTGTATATGAGCGTCACTTACATGGCGGTCTTTTTATGATGGGCGTCACGCCGTCACCTCTATGATAAGGGCTAAGGAGGGAACTACCCCCTTGGTATCCCTTAAATAATTCTATATCTTGTCAAAAAAAACATAAAGTCCTTTTGAACATTCAGTCGTTCACCCTTGTCTCCAAAACACCAATGAAATCAATATTTCCTTTCCAGAGGATATCCGCTGCAAGGTGCTTCACGCTTTCATCGGAGCCCCTAACGGCCTAACGTTCCAATTTCTAATACTTATTGAGAAGGTGAAGGAGGAGATTGTTACTCTATATATCTGGTGCATGGTCCTTTATTTGGCTTCAGTATAGCTGACCCTTGAGCATATCTAATCTAATCTATTCTCAATCGGGGTTCCAGAACATTTCTTTTGTTGCTTTCTTCTTAGCAACCTGAGCAAATTCAGTATTCTCAAGCACTATCTCAGGGATCAGGCCCCCCTCATGGATAAGACCTCTTTAGTAGGAGTCAGAGCATTCCTAGATACAATGTTATCAAATACATCTGTAGGGTATGCCTGCCCACCCAATAGAGTTGTTCACTTTAAGTTTATGTTATCCATTTTTTCTTACTATGGCTTAGTAGCAAAAATACTTTTGTTCACACAAAATTGGCTACTGATGGTTGATGTACTTTTGTTCTTTCGGCAATTTAATATACTGTGATCATAGGCAGTAGAGCTGTTTGTAATTTTTGGGGTAATGTGCAGCCTACTTAACTGCACTAGTCATTCACATATTTCCTTAGATTTTTTATGCATGCTTTTAGGAGGTGCATGTTGTACATGTGAATAATTTGGAGAGAATAATGTTGATCTAATTTTTTTCGCTGTTGATAGTATCACTGTTTTACTTTTTTTTTTTTTCGAAAGGACTTCTTTTAGTTATAACGTGATGACGAATTTTGTATACTCTTCTGTAGATGAATTATTTGAAGGAAAAACATGTCTGATACTTTTGAGTACCTAAATTTTGACATTAAAAGCAGCGATATGCTTTTCTCTTGAAGGCTATGCCAAATAAAAGATTACCTTATGGCCAGTTAGGGGTATTTAATATGTGTGCTATTCTGGATTTTATTAGAATATTCATTGAATGTTGTAAATATTGTTCTTCAAGTGAGGTTTGAGAATTTATGGTGCGGGTAGCATCTGTGAAAGGGATAGAGTTCGATGCATAAATGTTTGTGCTGTAGCTGGCCAAAGCCGCCAAACTGATCTGAGTTGACAACAATACAGTCACGGGGAGCTTTATTGTTTCTTTTCTTTTAATGTTTATTTCTAATTTTTCTAATTGTGATTAGTTGAATATCTGGTCCATCTATATTTCCATTTGCCTTTGAATAGTTGCCTGATTTAATGTTTATTCCTTGTATTCCATTGCAGGTGTAAATATGTGAACTTTGGCCGAAATATCAGCTGTCTAAAATGCAATGAGGATGCTCCTAGGCAACATGTTGAACTAAGGACTGGTGATGCTTCGCGACATGTTGAACCTAAGTCTGGTGACTGGCGTTGTCGTACGTGAGTTTTTCTATCCTTGAACAGGCTAGAGGCTGCCCTTCTTCTAGATCTTGCTTTTTTTAAAAAAAAAAAAAATTAGTTCTAATTTGGACTTTGTTAATTCTCCTGTTTGTTTGATTCAACTTGATAGTCCCTTTGTTTGGCTTGCAGATGTCAATACTTAAA
Organism: Silene latifolia subsp. alba; assembly: GCA_001412135.1. Lineage (NCBI taxonomy): Eukaryota > Viridiplantae > Streptophyta > Magnoliopsida > Caryophyllales > Caryophyllaceae > Silene > Silene latifolia. The sequence continues at coordinate 4,926 of LHUT01005379.1, read as the reverse complement.
TTTTGCCAAAAATACCCAATGCCGAAATTGTATGGAGGATGATCCTGAGAAGAAAGAAATAGTCCACGTTGAACTCCAAAAAGGCGACTGGAATTGCCCTCAGTGAGTTTCTCTAATCTTGAATAGGCGAGAGAGTTATTTCACTTCTGCCATTTCATCGACAATTTTGCCTTGCCTTGCCTTGTTAATATCTAGAGGGTTTCTAGCTCAAATATTCGCTGAAATCCAATGGCCAATTTAAGCGTAGTCTGGATGACATATATGTTTGAACTTGAAGAGCCTACCACCTACCTCTGGGAATTTGATGTAACCAAGTTGTGATGGGCCGGGCTTTATTTCGTGGTGTCTTCCGAGCCACTCCAAAATGGCACGGTCCAGACACAGCATGGAGGTATGTAGTGGCAGTGCCCTGCCTTCGGAGGAACGTTTTCAGGGCCTGTGACCTGCCTGGTTGCAGAATTGTTTCCTTTTTTTTATCTGTCACTGGTGATATGTGGTTGCTCGTTCACTAACCAAATATAATTATGTAATAGGTGTGGAAGTTTAAATTTTTCAAGAAGAACAGTATGTTTCCAGTGCACAACTACCCGACCACCAGAGTCTCTAAATCCAGGGGAATGGGTTTGCTCCACGTAACTTCCCTTTTCTTTCCTATTGTCTCTCTCTGTGACATGGCCTTCGTTTTTGCTATGGGATGCGGCTTAATCATTTTCCTTTGGCAGGTGTAATTTCCTCAACTTTAGAAGAAATGTTAAATGCCTCAAGTGTGAAACTGAACCTGTTAAAGAGGCAGCATCAGAGGACAATCATTTATGGATCAAGCCCGTGTCTCGGCAGATGAGCTGATGCCAAAAGCAATTGAGTTTGGCAATGTTGCATCAACATTTGAGACATGTTGCAGGACAATTACAGATTTACAGGCAGTGTTAGCGATATATGGGTAGGTGTGTGTATTCAACCCGTTGTTTGTTTGTTTTTTTTAGAATGTATTAACAGTTCAAGATCAAACACACTTGATTTATTTTTTCATTTGATTTTATCCTTCACCCTAATTTACTACATACAAATAGTACGACTCCTATCTTTACTGCTGTCAAAAAAAAAAAAAAAAAAAACACTAATTTACTTGCAACTTATTTTTTGTAGCTTTTTTGGTTCTGTTTCCAATGACAGTTCTTGTTTCTATTTTCTAATGCTGTCGTTGCATCCCTTTTTTTAAAAAAAAATGTCTCTGCTGCAACAGTTGGACTTGTGAGGTGCAGCCTTGCAGGCGTTTTTGTACATCGTACGCGCACAAGTGCTTCAATTAAGCCGTTCTGGAGGTTGCTCTAGGTCACGTTTCCTTTTCTGCCAATTTTTCTACCACGTGTCCTTGGTCGCTTTAGGATTTACCCAATTCGATTACACCCCAGATAACATCCATTATTCCTAATTATCCGATTTTCACACGAGGCTCGTTTGTCTCATATCGACGACACCCCTAAATGTTCTCTCTTACCTCTCAAAATTTATGTGGCCGTTTTGTCTGACTCGATAAAAAACGTCATTGTGTACTTGTGTTTTACAAATTTTTTTGTCCTGGATCTTGCTCAGGAGCTTGCTCAAGGCCATGCTTCCTTTCCTCTCGATTTTTCTACCATATGTCCCGGTTATTTCAGGAGTTACCCTATTCTATTTAAGTCTTAAATACTAATTATCCGATTTTCGCATGATTCTTGTTTATCTCATACCAGCATCCTCAAACTTCCTCAGTTGCTTCTCAAAATAAGTGGCCGCTTTATCTGACTCGAGAAACCATTCGTGTGATTTACAGATATTTTTGTTTCGTGACCCTTTAATCCCGAAAACCGTGTATTATACACTTTAAATTGAGCCACTCAAGAGTCGCTCTGGGTCACATTTCATTTACTGCCGGTCTTTGTACCACCTGTCTCGAGTCACTTTAGGAGTTACCTTAATCGATTTCAGCCCTAAATAACAACTATTAATCCATTAATCCTAATTATCCGATTTTTACACGAGTTTGGTTTATAGCATTTCGAGACCCTTAAACGTTCTCTGATGCATTTTAAAGTTTGTGTTGTCGCTTTATCTTACTCGAGGACCGTTCATGTAATTTTACGGTCAATTTTGTTCTGGAACTCGTAATCCCGAAAATTGTGTATTATACACTTCAATTTGAGCTGTTCGGGTGGTCGCTTCAGGTCACATTTATTTTTCCCCCAGTTTTTCTACCACGTGTCCTGGGTCATTCGGGAGTTACCATATTCGATTTCAGCCCCCTATAACAACTATTATTAATCCACTATTCCTAATTATCTGATTTTAACACGAGTTTCGTTTATCTCATTCCGACACCCTTAAACGTTCTCTGTTGCTTCTTGAAATTTGTGTGACCGTTTTATCTAAACCGATAAACCGTTCATGTGATTTACAAACATTTTTATTCCGGGACCTTGGAATCCTGAAAACCGTGTATTTATACACTTCAATTTGAGCCGTTTGGGAGGTCGTTCTAGGTCACATTTCTCTTTCTGCTGGTTTTTCTACCATGTGTCGTGGGTTACTTTAGGAGTTACCATATTCGATTTAAGCCTCAATTAACAATCATTAATCCATTTTTCATAGTTATCCGATTTTTGCACGAGTCTCATCGCATATTTGCAACCTCAAAGATCTTCATTTGCTTCTCAAAATTTATGTGGCCGCTTTGTCTGACTCGAGCAATTGTTTGTGTGATTTATGGATATTTTTGTTCCGTGACCCTGGAATGCTGAAAATCGTGTATTATACACTTCAATTTGAGCTGTTCGGGAGGTAGCTCTGGATCACGTTTTTTATTTCTCTCAATTTATCTACCATGTGTCCTGGGTCACTTCAGGAATTACCCTAATCGATTTAAGCCCCAAATAACAACCATTGATCTATTATTCCTAATTACTCGATTTTCACACGAGACTCATTTATTGCATATTTGCAACCTCATAGATCTTCAATTGCTTCTCAAAATTTATGTGGCCGCTTTGTCTGACTCGAGGAATTGTTGTGTGATTTACAGGCATTTTTGTGAATGCCGAAAATCGTGTATTATACACTTCAATTTGAGCTGTTCGGGAGGTAGCTTAGGATCACGTTTCTTTTTCTATCGATTTTTCTACCATGTGTCCTGTGTCACTTCAGAAATTACCCTGTTCGATTTAAGTTCCAATAACAACCATTAATCTATTGTTCCTAATTATCCGATTTTCGCAGGAGTCTCGTTTATCGCATACATGCAACCTCAAAGATCTTCATTTACTTCTCAAAATTTATATCGCCGCTTTGTCTGACTTGAGGAATTGCTCGTGTGATTTACAACCAATTTTGTTCCGGGACCAGGAATGCCGAAAATCGTGTATTATACACTTCAATTTGAGCTGTTCGGGAGGTAGCTCCGGATCACATTTCTTTTTCTCTCGATTTTTCTATCATGCGTCCGATGTTCTTTCAGGAGTTAACCTAATCGATTTCAGCCTCGGATAACGAGTATTATTACATTTTTGACGATTATCTGAGGTTCAACGAATGCTGGTTTATGGCATATTAGCACGGTTCAGCTCCATTAAGTTCAGTTCAATTCAAACAATTCGGTCCAAAAGAATTGGCCTAAACTATTCGGAACAACATAAATAATCAAGTCGGTGGGAGTACATAACAAATTTTATATAATGTTCTTTCATTATACCTGCTCTAATATTATTAACCTCTAAAACTTTTTCTCGTACCCTTTACGTATTTATCGTACCCCTTTTATTATTGGTCGTGACTCAAAATGTCTCTTATATTTGGTACATGGGATTCAATTCCTAACCCTTCCGAATGAAAATGCTAAACTCGGGTGAGTTCAATCCATTAAATTGCCTTTAGAACTTTGAAAGAGATTGTCCTAACTGGCGGTAGAGGATATTCCTGGTCAACACCAGAAAATATATTGTAACTATTTTTATTAGGTACTCATTTTAGAGCATATGTACCTATTTTATTTGTATCATTTTCCATCAGTTTGTAATTGGTCTCTTAATAAATTTATTAAGAGTCCGTCTTTCAAAAGACCTAATCTTTATCAACACATTGAGTGATTATAAATCTGCTCATGAAAATCCTTTCATTGCACTTCCCTGCTTAATAGTAGCAACATTGTTTCATTATCGAAAATGTCTTAGTTTAGTGGTTAAGACGGAGGTATTGGAAATAATAAGTTCCAAGTTCGAATCCCCAATTCCCTTTATTGTAATATGTCTAAATATAGGCCAATTTTTTTTTTAACATTAATTCATTGTACTATAAAATGCACATAAATATACACACATATAGTCAATTCATCTATATACAATTGACAAAGAATAAAAACTAGAATTAACAAGTCAACACTAAACAACCAACATTAATTTACAATTAATTGATTAATTAATTAAGCATCCTCCCTAACAATCTTAAATTTTTCAAGTACAACTTTGGATTCCTTATACTTTTGGGATGGTTCATGGGCCTTAAAGTATTTCCAACCAATGGGCTCACCACAGTCATCGCAGTAGACATCAGCAACAGTATGAAGCCCAGTTAGAAGATGTCTGTCCTCCTTTGGCCCGGTTCTAATGTTCATGGCATGCGAAAACAAATACGCTCTTCCGCTATGTGCCTATAATAACAGATGTTAGCTAGCTTAACAATAAAATTATGAGAAATAATATTCATTACATGAGTTTATATCCTGTATTCGCCTTTGTGACTTCCTTTTAACAAAAAGGGGAAAACTATGTGCCTATAACATGTTATTCATGATCGGATAATAGTCATAAAATAAAATTGTTGTATCAATCACATAATAGTAGGAATAAATATAATAGTTTGACCTCATTTATTGAGGTCAAACTATTATATTTATTC
>LHUT01005378.1:0-12881 GCA_001412135.1 Silene latifolia subsp. alba | reverse complement strand
GTAATTATGACAACGATTTTAGAGTGTATTTTCTAGTGGTTTTAATCTTAGGCGGGAAAAAACGTAAAGATACCTATTCATTTAGTGAATACTCTGTATAAGGGATAAGTCTGCAATCCTACATGACCACCTGTTATTTTAGGGTCAAAATCGACTCGACTTGTTCGACCCTTTGAGGAGGCCTTATGGTGGTGGGCTGGTGGCTTTGTTGGCTGGAAAAAGCCAGGTGATGAAGGCCCACATATTTAGATTTCGTTGTCATGGCCCAATCTGTGAAAGCTAGTTGTGCGATTCAAGTATTTACCTCCTTACACACATTATTCATTGGTTTGCACTATTTTGGCGGTTCATTAACTTTCTTCTATTCCATTTCTTGTACTCTTTCACTCAACTTGTGGAATATGGTGAAATGTGATTGTCTCAAACTCTCAATTGGAGTGTCATTCTACCCTAGATTCGGCCAAATTGACCCAGGTTAAATAACTCGACTTGAACCTGGTTCGATACCTAAACAGAGGCGTAAAGCATGACCCGTAATTTGAATTAATCCGAATTAATGTGACTAGACCTGAATGTTTATTGTGTAAACATGCCAGTATCTCAGAAAAACTTGATAATAATAGATCCGACAATGATCCGATGCGCTCCAAACTATCTCGAATACTCGCAAACGCAAAAATAACCTGGCCCGATCTGACTCGGCCCAGTTGGCCAGTTTTCCTGGTCTACCTGTAAGTACATAACTTGAGTTTGCATATGAGAAACATTTAAGTTAAGGCTCTGTTCTTTTGGACTTCATTTCAGTTCAGCTTAGCTCTATTCAGTTCAGTTCAGTTCAGTTCATCTTCATTCGGTTCTGTTCAATTCAGCTCGTCTTTTTACAAATTGACTCTTACTTTACTTCGGCTCCATTTAGTTCAGTTCCATTAAGTTCAGTTCAATTCAAGTTGGATCTTTCCAGCCGGACCTATGATTGTAGAATAATTTTTTTATCGGTCAAATATTCATCTATATATAAAAGACGTTCCCGTAATATAAAACAGTCTTACACAATAATTATTTTGTATATACTATTAGTAAATTTTATACCTTTTATTTTATTAAGAAAAATAGAACATAATCCATGGAAAACATTGTTTGTGATTAACAAGGATAACAACGTAAATAGTAGAAAATGACGAAAGAGCAAGTGGAGAGGACCCATAATTAAACAAAGAAATATCAAAAATGCCGACCAATTCATTTCTGAGGTTATGAAATGTGATGTGGGCAGCCCAAAAAGGGCCTTTTTATAATTGTTCCTTTCCATCTTCCGACCTATTATTGTTTCTTGTACAATTTATCACAAACAAACAAATTTTAACTTTAATACCATTCATTGTCCTATTTATTTTTAAAAATAGACTCCTAACTCCAACATTTTCCTCATAACAAAATATCAAGACTAAAGGGACAATCTTTTTTTAGAGCAACACATATTATAGTCAAACTTCTATCCTGTAATATAATTTTAAACGTAACTCATACGATTAAAACAAATTTGAGTCTAATTTATTAATTTAAAGGTTTGAGTTCTAGAGTTTAAATTGAGAGTTTTAATCAATCTGTTAATTTCAACTCTATTCATGAGTGTTACACATGTCTTGATTGTCGGTTTTACCATAAGTTATCTCAAAGGAAGGTTTAGTCGAATTTATTCGAGGATAACTAATTAAACAAGCTCAATTTGTTTATTGTCCGAAGATCATTACATTATTTATTGTCAAAAACAACAATTCTAGTGTTTTTGAAATTGAGGAAAATCATCACCCCAAAATTTTTATGATGATAAATTATTGTTAGGGTTGTCGCCTCCACCACTCCATCATATTAATATGATATTGTCTGCTTTTCGCCAAACCTACATAAATTTGTTTTTGGATTCTCAAAAGGGGATCATACTAATTGTGTGGTGGGCTTTCAAGGTGGTACTTGGGTTACTAGCCAATAATCCTCCCCTCAAAAGTCAAACCAATGACCAATGTTGTTCCCTTCAACGATAATATGTCAATCTGACTCTGTTATTATTATCATCCAACGTAACTCGCCGTTTGATCACCCCATTATTAGGAAGGCTTTTGATACAAGACATCACCACAGATCCACAATCACAAGGACTTATGATCCATTGGCTCTAATACCACTTGTTGGGACTGCCACCTCCATCGCATCGTCGATATAGTGTGCTTTGAGCCAATCATGCACAAATTTGTTTTTAGACATTTCCAAAAAGCTCCATACTAGCGGTGGCGTGGTGGGTCTCTTATAAACACGACGAAAATCTTCTCTCTTTTTTTTTTAATGAGTCTTGGGTCATTACCCCAACGCTGCCGACTTTATATAAGAGGACCGATAAACATGATCTAGAGTAGGTACCGCTTGAGATGGTTTCAACATAAGATGATAAAATATGGACTTTTTGTAATAGAAAATGACAACTTAATAATAAAATATTATAACTAAAATTGCTACTTTTTAACATAAAATTGATAATAACATTATATTAGGAAATATTTACATTTTATCGTAAAATAATCACATTTTTTCGTTTCATTTCAGATGGAAGACGTCTGTCTAGAACAAAAATTTACCCATAATCCACTCCTAATATCCTCTAATTAAAAATCACACAACAATTGCACATGTGAAATCACACCAACAATTCTAGATATTAGTTGGAGTAGTGGTTAAATATTTGGTAATGTGGTGTCATTTTTGGTTACAAACAAAAATAATAATAGCATCATTATAATGCAAACAAAAAAAGAACATGGCATGCACACCTTAACAATTATCTTCAAGACTATTACAACAAAAACAAAGTATATAAAACGAGACAACAATAATAGTACAAGACAAAAGACCCAATTAGAAGATACCAAATTTAGAGGACTACTAGTTTGACCTTGTACAAAATTATTTTTAGGTCCACTTATAATATCGTGTTAATCTTTTCCTAAAGGCCCATTCTTGAATCATGAACCATTCCAAGATTATTTAATGAAAGTCAAATAGCTTGACCCACTTGACTTTACCAAGTAAAAGTCAATTCACTTGAATCTCACCTATCTCCCATTGTTTGATAGTTTAATTCCTACCCTTTACAAACCTTTTTAAATTCGAATCAATTTCATATATTTGATCGATAATTTTATATCACTCATATATATTGAATAAATCAATGGAACTAATTTAAATGGATGGATAGTACAATTTAGTAGCATTTCTTGCTTAATCCATTTTCACAATTTTTTTTTTAACCTAGGTCATGAGTACCAGCACTTATAATTTTACTAGTTAAGCTAGCTGACGACGAATAGAGTAATGTTTAGTAGTAAACATGAGTGCGTGACTCTTTCTAATTCACTTGGATATGTCTATATAAAAATTAAGTCTAAAAGTAATTCGGAATAATATACATGGACATATAAAAAAAATACTCCATATTTAATTTGATTATATATTTAGTCACAAAAGAAAAAAAAAATCCGCTAACTTAGCTGCGATGAATGATATTTAAATAAACTTCTGCAACATTATATTATTTTTATTTTATTTATCTACTTAGGTGAACTCAACAATTACAATGTCATTTTAATGCTTTGATAAACTTGACTTAAAAAACTTTGAATTTTCTATGCTTCAGCAAGGGCAAGCGCCTCTGCTAACCCCCCACTCCCACCCCTCTCCCTCCTTAACTTCACCGCTACCTATATTGCTACATGACCAACAAAAACATAAAAAAAAGAGTCGTTGGTCCCAAGCTAATAGCTTGAAAAGTCTTCCTTGACTTAACCAAGTAATTAATCTCACATATTAGCTAGTCCCCCGTTATTTCTATACTAGTACAGAATACAATATCGAAAATGTTTTAATCTGGTAATTAAGATGAAAAATTTCAGCGAGAGCACAAAAATAATAATGTAAAATAAGCTTGAAACAATTCAAAAAATTTAACTAAATTTTTTGAAATTTCTACTCCCTCCTATTCTGAATAACTGTCTCATTTGTCATTTCTGTCTATTCACATAACTGTCCCATTTGCCATATTTGGACATGGTTTTTTTACTTTCCTACCCTTAGCTCTTTTCTTTATTTACCACCCCAACCACCCATAACCCATCATATTCAATACTTTTCATTATTTAACTCATCNCAACCACCCATAACCCATCTATATTCAATACTTTTCATTATTTAACTCTTATATTTTTACCCCTATACAATAATTTTCATTATTTTAATTATATTCTTTAATTTTCGTGCCATTGTCTAAATGAGACACTTATTCGGAATAGGAGGGAGTATATTCTAATGGGGAGAACCGGACAAGCAAGCACCAACTCCACCGCTGCCTATAGGGGTACATGGCCAAAAAAGAGGATGAGTTGGGTCGTTGGTCCCAAGCTAATAGAACAACTTTGGCAACATTAAAGAAGAAAGCAGGTAACCCGTGAAGACTCGTCCTTAGACGTTGACTCTTGTTAATCAGGTTAAGTTTGATAAGATAACATTGTTTTTTTGTTTTAAAGTAAAGGAAGAAGCCAATATATAATATATAAGCTAAATGTCCGTGATAAATAATGGAACTATTATTGGGTCCATTCATTCATGTGTCATCACTCATGCATGTGTGTAATTGTAATATCATTCATTATATCATTCTGTTTTTGTCCATGAATATCATCCCATTATCTTGGATCTTATTATTTCGAGAGATGGAAGAAATTGAAAATTTTTAGGGGTTCGAGTTAATACAATATTGATAAGAAAATACTTTGTAATTGATTTATATTTCATGGTTTAGAGAAAATGTGTATAATTCAAAACATACTGATACACTAGAAACTTGCATCACTTTAACGACTCTAAAACTGTATAATTCCCCGGTTAGAAATTATTCTGTGCATAATTCTCTATTTTTTTCGATTTTTAAAGGCATTGCTGATGTATTACTCATACCGCTCTTTATGCGCGTAAATAGATAGGCTGTACATATTCTCCTGGAGTATTTTTTTTTCTTTTTGAGGTGTTTTTGGACCTTGATTCAGATACTCCGTGCAATCAGTTGCACGGTTCAGTAAGTTCAACTGTCCAAGTACTTGAGCAGTGATACTCATGCCGCTCTTGATTTAGAATTAATGCACGAGTAATAAAAACCAACTCGTAATCTTTCATTCTATACAAACAAAAACAATCAAAGCAATTTTATGATGTTTTCAGAACACAATAATGATAAACTATGTTTAAAATTTAAAATTTAATTTTATCTATTTCGCCCATCTCGTCTTTCTTGAAATGGATTAGTTCTACAACGCGACAACCAAATTTACAATGTTGGAAATGAGCGACAAAGAATCAATTTCGAAAGAAAAATTACTACAATCAAAGATATTTAGCTACAAAGGGCTTGCTTGGAATAGATAACTGTTGAGGGGATACTGAATTAAAAAACAAATGAGAAAATGAGGAGGTGATTCCCGGTGAAGGTAAGACGGATATGTGATTAAATGAAAATGACCGCGAAATGAGAGTATTATTACTCTCGCGCAAAAATAATTGACTGCCACCAACACCCCTTAACAATTATCCAAACCCTAGCGAGCCCTAAATATACACGACTAGTTACAAATGTGCAACGCCTTGTGGTGCGGAAAGTGGGGGAGCTGATTTCAGTTCATTGACTAGCAGTACATTTTGATAATCTGCTGCCGTATTTCCATTGACAGCTTGATATTATGCCACTGCTACATTGATCACTGTCGCCAATAGCCGCGAAATGCAAATCAGAGCTAGTGAAGGGATAATAATTGCTTAAAGGAAAAATTACTAAACAAGAAGAAAATTAAAGGCATTGTAAATTTGATGCTTTATTGTTACTGCTCAGTAGAAATCTAGCGATTTAAACTAAATATTTTTACAGAATAGAAACGATAAATTGTCCAGAAAACTTACAGGTACTAGAGGTCATTTTGTGATAGTTTTGTTTTCAAGTCTTTCAAAGCATCCACAACTTCTGTGCCAAGATTGTGCTTCAGCAGTTTTCCTTGCATCGAAGTTGATCTGGAAAGTAACATAAGAATTTCTTCAGGCAAAATTAGATATTACTTAGACCTCCTCGAAAGAAAAGGCAATTTAAGACTAGTAGAGCAACTGAAACCCGTTTAAGTGAGCCGTAGCAGAGAAATGTGAGGTTAAATTTACACATAGATACCAACCTTGGACATCCAGAAAACTTCAATCACAAAAGACATAAAAAGAACATGTCAACTCTGTTCTGTACCACAAAAGAGAGCTCAAATCAGAAAGGTGCATTGTCAGTAGTAATATTCCGATTGAACAAACTACTTCAAAGATCTACTGTGGACACGCCACATTCGGGTTCTCACAACTTTGAGTTTAAGAATTAATTTTGAAATGAACTGTTTCTCTGCTAAGGTGTATTAAGGAACAAGAAAGAATATGGAGGATCGAAAGTTAGACTTGTTGGATTTGGCCAATGGCCACACTTGTACCAAATTCCAAGAAAAACTGTCCTCGAATCCTAACCACAACCTTTCACTTCAATGCCTACCTACTTTACACTCCCTTTTTTTTTCACCATCTCCCGACTAATCTATCAGGCGGTATAGCAGTTGTTCTGCGACCCTTTCTCACCTCAATTCCCACCACCACCCCAACAACCCAACAATAATCCCAACAACCCAACTACCCACTAATACCCCAATAAAGCCGCCACCCCTCAAAATTCACTCTCTCTCTCTCTCTCTCAACTTCAACCCACAGGGACATCAGGGGATTACGTCATGTGCAAAAGGATATGACAGAAGTGACGTCCATTTACACACACCCTAAAAGTAACGCCCGACATACAAAAAGACACCCAAAATGTGACGCACACATAAAATGAGACATGGAACATTAAGCTCTCAAACTATCATGAGTGATCTTATCTACAAACATGCCAGACCCTTACCCATATCCTCAATTTGAGTTCCCCATACCAAATGGAATACAAATTTTGCCTCCACCTTTCACACACCTCTGCGAAACTGTCTCCACGGCTCCACCCACAATCCTCCATACACCCACTGGTCACGACCTGCCCATCTCTGATAACATATGGTGATGGTGGTTGGATACAGGGAGAGGTTGATGGCGTTTGAAAGGCGGGAAATAAGCGGGAGCTTATGAATTCTATTCCAAGGGTAGCCAACTTAATTTTGGAATTAGATTTTATGATTTTTAATTTATTGAATTGAGACGCGAAATCAAAACCCATTTCATGATGTCAAACACTACACAAGAAAGTTCTTCACTTTCTTTTTCTCGCATCACTTTTCCAAATTAAAAAATTTAATAAACCGAGCCAGGTCATTTGTTTACCTATTTATTTTCATTGTATAAGTCATTTCTTTACCTTTCTATTTTGAAAATGTTACTAATGTATAATTGATCATCCACTTGCATAAACGTAAAATCTGGCCCCCCACATTTGGTCTCCCCCTTCCTTGGCCTTCGTGCTAAAAACAAAGATAAAAATGGGAACAGGATGGAGAGAGCACGCTATTAGGGTTTTCCAAACAATTCAACAAAATTCAAAGAACGAGGAACATAACCGTCAAAAAGCCACAAAGATATATACCCGGATAAAATACCACAACATCAGTAGAGCTAATATACCGAAAATACCCAGTTAAGACTCTTATGAAAGTTATATCGACTCCAAACGAGATTCTAGATTAGTATGTCTATATAACCTGGAACGCAAAGTATAGCATGAATTCGTTTGAAGTCAAATAGCATGAATGTGTTTGAAGTCAAGTAAAAAAAGGTTAATTAAGGGAGCTGGTGAATCCGTGGCATAAGTGACAAACCTTTGTTCTTGAAGCATCCTCTCCATTTCCTTCTTTGTAGCCTTAATCTGCAAGCCATTAAAGAACAGGACATCAAAACAATGTATATTTGAGAGCAAAGTTAGGGGATACATCATCCATGGTTCAAACATTAAAATGAGATTGTTTTTGGGATAAGTAAGATATGTTAATAACTAAGGGTGTGCTTCGATAACAAAATAGGAGGGGAAGGGGAAGAGAGGCGGCGGGAGACAGGGGAGAATAGGCAAGGGAGATTTCCTTCCAAATCTCTGTATGTTGGAGAGAGTTTGATTAAGCTTGGAAGAGGGAGGATGGATGTTCCATTTCCCTTCTACCCTCTTTGTTATTCAACCAAGGAATTTTGTATACCCTTTCCGTTCCCTCCAAATCCATCAATCCAAACAAGGCCTAAGGGACACTGGTGGTGACATTCATCTACAAAAAGATATTATAGGGGTGATGGCCATCTACAAAAAGACACCCAAAAAGTGACACCATATACACTTCAATTTGAGCCGCTCAGAAGGCGGTACCCGTTGTATTTCTTTTTCTCTACGTTTTTCTACCACGTATCCGGGGTCGTTTCACGAGGTACCCTATTCGATTTTAGCCGCGCATAACAAGTATTAATCCTTTTATTATCGCCCACATTGGTTTATCGCACACCGTAAGCCTCAGATGTCCTCGGTTGCTCCTCAAAATTTGTGAGACTCTGTTGTCGAAACCGTCTTTATGATTTACGGACATTTTTTTATCGGGGACACTGAAATCCCGAAAACCGTGTATTAGTACACTTCAATTTGAGCCGTTAGGAAGGCAGTATCGGGTTGTGTTTCTTTTTCTCTTGGATTTTTTACCACGTGTCCGAGATCGCTTCAGGAGTTACTTTATTCGACTTCAGCCGCAAAGTATTGAACGATTTTTAACAATTATCCAATTATCGACCCACATTGGTTTATTGCACACCGAAGGCCTCAAATGTAGACCTGGCAAAACGGGTCAACGGGTCGGGGTCGGGTTCGGGTTTAGGGTCTGTTTCAGGTTTGTTGGTCAGGTTTGTTGGTCTGTTTCATGTTAAACGGGTTCGGGTCAATGTAAAAGGCATTTGAAGTCTTTTGGCGTCAACTAAAGTTATATTTTGCCGGGTCATTTTCGAATTCAGTGGTTTCGGGTCGGGTCTGTTACGGGTCCTTGAAAGCTTGAGTTATTTTCGAGTCAGGTCAATTCGGGTTTCGAATGTCATTCGGGTTCGGCCGTTCGGGTCGATTTCGGGTCTCGGGTCAGTCTTTACGTGTCGGGTCAATCGGGTCGGGTTGATTTTGGTTGGTCTACTCAAATGTCATCTCTTGCTCCTCAAAATTTGCGACCCCCCCTTTGTCTCACCCTAAAAAGCCGTTTTGAAGGCAGTATCAAGGGTTGTGTTTCTCACTCGAGAAAACGTCCTTAGGATTACGGACATTTTTGTTGAGGGACTCTCAAATCCCGAAAACCGTGTATTATACATTTCAATTTGAGTCGTTCGGGAGGCGGTATCGGGTTGTGTATCTTTTTCTCCCGGTTTTTTTTACCATGTGTCCCGGATCATTTCAAGAGTTACCCTAATCGATTTCAGCCGCAAATAACAAGTATTAAAGAAATTTCAATGAGTATCCGAATATCGACCCACATTGTTTTATCATACACCGAAGGCCTCAAATGTCATCTCTTCGTCCTCAATATTTTTTAGACAAATTTTTTAGGCCCCTTTGTTTGACCATGAAACCGTCCTTATGATTTACAGACGGACACTGGAATCCCAAATACCGTGTATTATACTCTTCAATTTGAGTCGTTCGGGAGGCCGTATTAAATTGTGTTTCTTTTTCTCCAGGATTTTCTACCACACGTCCGGGGTCGTGTCAGGAGTTACCCTATTCGAATTTAACCGCAAATAACAAATTATTAAACCATTTTTAACGATTACCCGATTATCGACCTACATTGGTTTATCGCACACCGTTAGTCTGAAATGTCCTTTGTTGCTCCCAATTCTTGTGACCCTCCTTTGTCTCACCCGAGAAAGCGTCCGTATGATTTCCGGACATTTTTGTTTCACGGACTCTAAAATCCCGAAAACCGTGTATTATACACTTCAATTTGAGTCGTTCGGAAGGCAGTATTGGGTTGTGTTTCTTTTTCTCCCGATTTTTGTACCACGTGTCCGTGGTTGTTTCAGGATTTACCGATAAGAAAATATTAGACCATTTTTAACAATTATCCGATTATCGACCCATATTGGTTTATTGCACACCGTTAATCTAAAATGTTCTTTGTTGCCCCAAGAAAGCGTCCTTAAGATTTACGGACATTTTTTTTTTCCGGAACTCTGAAATCCCGAAAACCGTGTATTACACTTCAATTTCAGCCGTTCGGCAGGGGGTACCAGGTTGTGTATCTCTTTCTCCCAGTTTTTCTACCACGTGTCCGGAGTCGCTTCAGGAGTTACCCTATTACATTCCAGCCGCAAATAACAAAGTATTAAACCATTTTTAATGATTATCCGATTATCGAACCACATTGGTTTATCGCACATTGCGAGTCTTAAATGTCATCGGTTGCTCCTCAAAATTTGTGACGCCGCTTTGTCTCACCCGAGAAAGCGTCCGTATGATTTAAGGACATTTTTGTTCCTGGGACGAAAACCGTGTATTATACACTTAAATTTAAGCAATTAGGAAGGTAGTATCGGGTCGTGTTTCTTTTTTCCCGTTTTTTCTACGACGTGTCCGGGGTTGCTTCAGGAGTTAGCCTATTCGATTTTAGCCGCAAATAACACATAATTAAACCATGTTCAACGATTATCCGTCTCGAATGTTCCCTGTTGCTCCTCAAAATTTGTGACGCCGCTTTGTCTCACCCGTGAAAGCGTCCTTATGATTTCCGAAAATTTTTGTTTCACGGACTCTGAAATCCCGAAAACGTGTATTATACACTTCAATTTGAGCCGTTCGGAAGGGAGTATTGGGTTGAGTTTATTTTTCTCCCGATTTTTGTACCACGTGTGCGTGGTTGATTCAAGATTTACCCTATTCAATTTCAGCCGATAAGAAAATATTAGACCATTTTTAACGATAATCCGATTATCGACCTACATTGGTTTATTTCACACCGTCAAACTCAAATGTTCTTTGTTGCTCCGCAAAATTTGTGACCCTCCTTTATCTCACCCAAGAAAGCGTCCTTAAGATTTACGGACATTTTTTTTTCCGGAACTCTGAAATCCCGAAAACCATGTATTATACAATTCAATTTCAGCCGTTCGGGAGGCGGTATCGGGTTGTGTATCTTTTTCTTCCGGTTTTTCTACTACATGTACGGGGTCGTTTCAAGAGTTATCCTATTCGATTTCAGCCGCAAATAACAAAGTATTAAAGCATTTTTAACGATTATCCGATTATCGAACCACATTGGTTTATTTGAGTCTTAAATGTCAAATGTCATCTGTTGCTCCTCAAAATTTGTGATGCCGCTTTGTCTTACCCGAGAAAGCGTACGTATGATTTACGGAAAATTTATTTCCGGTACACTGAAATCCCGAAAATTGTTTATTATACCCTTCAATTTGAGCCATTAGGAAGGGAGTATCGGGCCGTGTTTCTTTTTCTCCCGTTTTCTCTACCACGTATCCGGGGTTGTTTCAGGAGTTACCCTATTCGAATTTAGCCGCAAATAACACAGTATTAAACCATGTTCAACGATTATATGTCTCAAATGTCCTCTGTTGCTCCTCAAAATTTGTGAAGCCGTTTTGCCTCACCCGTGAAAGCGGCCTTATGATTTCCAGACATTTTGTTTCACAGACTCTCAAATCCCGAAAACCGTGTATTATACACTTCAATTTGAGCCATTAGGAAGGGCAGTATCGGGCCGTGTTTCTTTTTCTCCCGTTTTCTCTACCACGTATCCGGGGTTGCTTCAGGAGTTACTCTATTCGAATTTTGCCGCAAATAACACAGTATTAAACCATGTTCAACGATTATCCAACTCAATTCTCAAATGTCCTCTGTTCCTCCTCAAAATTTGTGAAGCCATTTTGTCTCACCCGTGAAAACGGCCTTACGATTTCCGGACATTTTTTTTTTCCCGGACTCTAAAATCCCAAAAAAACGTGTATTATACACTTCAATTAGTGCCGTTTGGAAGGCAGTATTAAGTTGTGTTTCTTTTTCTCCCAGTCTTTGTACCACGTGTCCGTGGTCGTTTCAAGAGTTACCCTATTCGATTTCAGCCGATAAGAAAATATTAAACCATTTTTAACGATTATCCGATTATCGACCCACATTGGTGGTCTCAAATGTCCTTTGTTGCTCCGCAAAATTTGTGACCCTCCTTCGTCTCACTCTAGAAAGTGTCCTTAAGATTTACGGACATTTTTTTCCCGGACTTAAATCCCGAAAACCATTATACACTTCAATTTCAGCCGTTCGGGAGGCGGTACTAGGTTGTGAATCTTTTTCTCCCGGTTTTTCTACCAGGTGTTAGGGATCGTTTCAGGAGTTATCCTATTCGATTTCAGCCGCAAATACAAACACACCCTAAATATGACGCCCATATATAAAACGAGAAATTGATAATTATGGTCTGAAGCTATCATGGGTAATCTTTACATAAATGAGAAGAGACAAGTTTCGATTTGGGTGAAGCATATGCCTGAACATGTTACTCAACATGGTCAACCGACAGTATTGATTTGTTTCAAAGTTGCTTCGATTTGAGTCAAGCTGTTGTATATATTAATAACTAAGTGAACACAGAGGTCTTTAACATCGTTAATGGCAACAACAACAACATAGAGCCTTAATTCCAAAATGTTTTGGGGTCCTGAAATGAATCATCCTTTAGAACTGTCTAAGGATGAACGCACACCTCAAAATGCAAAAAAATAGAAAAGAAAAATTGAGAAACAAAAGGGGAGTGAAACATAAT
>LHUT01005377.1:14840-31619 GCA_001412135.1 Silene latifolia subsp. alba | reverse complement strand
TATATCACTGGATTAAGAGTTTTGTATTCTGTGTGTGTGTTAAAAAACATGGTGTTTGCTAGTCTAGTTTGAACTTGTGTATCTTGGAAATATTATATTTTATGTACATGCAGAATGCAAATACATTATACATGAACTAATTCTCTTGCAGATGCATATTCAATCCCTATTTTCTTGGGAATTGTACACTACATTAGTTAATACTCCGTATGTCACTTATATATGAAAAACACTAATGTTAATCTTTAAAGCATTATTAAAATAAGTGTCATGTGTCAAATCTACAGTTTATTAACCAACCCAACTTTATATATAGATAGTATAAGATAAGATAAGATATATATATTTTATTATTTACTTGTACAAATTTATAAATATTTTTGTTATCAAATATTATCCAATAAAATTATTTTAGATTAATCCTCAATAATTAGCTCCTCCTACAATAAACAAACTTACTCAATACGGAGAAAGATAAAAAAACAAAAGCGCATTTATTGACATGCAACTATTTTTGTGCTGATATTTTTTATGACAACCATTGTAACTCATTGACTCATTGTTAGTGATTTTGAGATATTAAATGCTAATACTTAAATGTCAATACTTAATGTTGATGCCACATGGCGGATCCACACCTTCCCAACCCAGTTTTATATATATATATATATAAGATTACAGATGCGAGTCAAGTGTATTGTCTCAAATCCAGTAGGTATGACTAGTGAAGTTTTAAAATGACACCTCTAAATTTTCAGCAATCACAAATCATGTCGTTTAAAAAGCGGTTTATGATAGGGATGGATGAACTTGGTTTCAACTTAGGAACTTTAAGTTCTCCCCTCCAAACTCTTCAAATTCTCACTAGGTCCTACCCTTGAAATTTCTTACTTAAGTTTTTGCCTTAGACTATTGACCTCAACATTATTATGGGCATAATTTTCACTTCTACTACTCTAAATGGATTCAGTTTTAGCAGGGAAGAGGAAATATGGAGTACTAGTTTAACTTGTAAATTTATGTGAATAATTTGACATCTATTAAGGTCAATGCAATCTTATCATTTCCTTAACAGTATTTATTATTGTAGGTGCTTTAAAAAATGGTGTTGAGGCTTAGGGGGAGGCATCATTCTTTGTCCTTGCGAGCTTGAGAGAATTTTGAGTTCAACAGACTGCCAATGATAAAGACCTTTGTTTGATATGCTGTATGAGTTAATTTCCTGTTGTATTAATGAATGCACATTGAGCTATGTGGTTCGACCCAATCATACTATGCTCTGAAATGTCTGTAATCTTACTTTACACAGGTGTATGCTGTTTTTGCGAAAGGTAGTCGTGAGACACCTAGATGCTTGGAATTACTGAATGTAATAGGCTGGTACGTAGTTTCAATTTTTTTTTTTTTTTGAACCTTTGTGCCTTTTTAGCTACCTAATCAAATGAGCTAACTAAGGTGATTTTTGCTTCATGTGAATGGCTGTAATCGTTTTATTGGTTGCTCTGTGGAGTTATCGTGTACCTTCTATGGAAAGTTGAATAAAGATGAGGCTGCCAGAATAGAAGGTTTACTCTTTTTCACTCTTAGTAGGCTATAAAATGAGTAGAATACTTGATTACTTCCTATATTTTTAAGTTTACTACTCTGTACCTCATAGTTGTTGAAACTAGTACTCTAGTTAGAAAAGATTGACAATAAAAGGCAATCTAGAGGTCAAGGCTTTTAATTTTGCTGTTTTCCGACAATTTTTTTTCCTTTTGCAGATGTCAAGGGAATTCGCCGTGTGATGCAGGGTCGAGACTGTATTTTTGATGTCTAAAGATCATGGTAACATTCTTTTCCCTTGCTTTTGATCAGCCCAACACCTATCACAAATTTGTTTATGTATATTGTTCTTGTGTTACTGATTAAAATCGAGTAATTGAGCATTGTTTCTCCCTGATTGTTTATCTTTGCTTGCAATAGTCCAGTTCTCTTGATATGCACTCAAGATGGAAATTTGGCATCCTTCAGGTTTAGGTAATATTATTTATCTAATTATTTGCTTAGAGTATATGACATATGATTGCAAAACACCAACAATGGTTATTTCGTCCTACTGTTCAGACATAAGATGGATCTGGTCCTAAAGCCAGGTGGTTACTTTNAATGGTTATTTCGTCCTACTGTTCAGACATAAGATGGATCTGGTCCTAAAGCCAGGTGGTTACTTTTGGTCCAAAATTGTAAAATTAGTATAGCTTTGGCTAGTTTAATTTGAGAACCAAATACTATAGCTGGTCACAAGCTATGTACTTTGTTTCTGATAAAAAATTAGTAATGTAAATATAGAGACAGTTGATTGTGGAGGTTGCGTTGTCTTGTTTTCCTCCCATAACCTTTTGTCCGAGTAGTCCTACTTTTTTTAAGTTTAGATTGATCTTACATTATTTAGTGCATTCATTTTCGGATTGTTATTGTGGGAGCTGTTGAGCTCAGATTGTCATTCCAGGTAGCAAGTAGCGATCTTATTGCTTATGGTTTGATACCTGAATTTCTTGGAAGATTTCTTGTCCTTGTTAACTTGTCAGCCCTCACTGAAGACCAACTTGTTGAGGTAGGTAATATTACTCATTCCTTGATTTGAGGGTGCAGAACCTGTCAAACATTATCAGCTCTTGTCGTGTAAGACATTAGCTTAGTTATTTTGCAATCTACGCCAAAATCATGTACAAAGGAGCCTTTGAATTAGTTTCCGTGTTTTCAATTATTTCACTAATGCAACCCTTGTGATGTCATAGGTTTTAACGGACGGAGCCAAAGAATGCACTAGGAAAACAATACTGAAAGATGTTTCAGATGAATGGAGTAAGTTGTTATTCTTCTTTATTTCTAAAATGTTTCTGGTGTGATTAAGTTTGCCTGCTCTTTTTATTCACAAATTAGGGAGACAATGTCGATGAAAACTGCTGTGAAATAGATTCTAATGCAAAATAAAAGTAGTGATTTGTTACGGAACACGTGATGAAGAGAAGGGGGTTCAATTTTGAGGAACAGATAAAGAACTGTACCAATGTAGTTCACTACGTTCTCCATTTTTTGAGGCCAATCTTACAAATTCACCATGTTTCCACTTATAGATAAATTTCATGGATTATAAGAGAAAAGTACTCTCCTAAAAGTCTCTAGGGCCCGTTGTTCATGCACTCGATAAAACTTATTTGTGAAATTTTTTTATAGAATGAAGCCTTGCATTTGACCTATGTTAGGTATAATGGCTGAAATGAGTTACAAACTGCGATATGAACATATTATAGTTGTACTTTGAAGTTTTATTATTGTTGCAGGGTATTGTTCGCTATCTTCTCGCTTGTTCAATGACCTTAGCAGAGACCAGACTGGGTTGCCATGCATGTGATCTATGTATTCTTCTACTAATCTGATCAAGTACTATTGACTTAAGTATGTCCGGTTGAGATGTTGAGTTGTATTAGGTTTGTGGCATCGAGTTTGGATTGAGATATAGTTTTATATATGTAAGTTTACTAGATATTTCATTTAGTATAGATTAGCTTAAGACGTTTGTGGGATTATTTGTACTCTGGATTGTATTTGGAACGTTGTTCGGTTGAATAAGATGTAATGTTGTTTTACATGTGATGTATTAGTGGTTGGTTGAATTTCTTGTTGTAGATTTTTAAGTTTTAGTTTCGGCTGGTGAGTTTTTTGTAATTTCGGCAGCAAATGTTTATATATAAAAAAAACATAATTGTGTCGGTTCTTAAAACAAAATAATAAAAATGATAAAAATCAATTGGCGCTAAAACAAAATATCAATTGTACTCCCTCCATCTCAGTGAATTGTTATCTATTACTTCTGACACAAAGATTAAGAAAAGAGTTATAAATGAATTTGGACCAGACAAATCATATAGTCTCGCATGAAATGAAATGTGATCCACAAAAGGTTGTAAAAAATAGAAATAGATATCAATTCAATGATACACCCCAAAATGGAAATAGATAACTATTGGCCGGAACAGAGGGAGTATCATTTATGATTACAAATAACGCAAGAAATAAAGAAAATACATCGGTTCTATAAAGAACTGACACAAATGTTGAACTATTTGCGTCGGTTGTACATATTTATTGCGTCGGTTTTGAAAACATAACTGATGCAAATGGTGTATTTTTGTGTCGCTTTTTAAAGCACAACTGATGCAATGTTGAACTTTTTGCGTTGCTTCCACAACTGACGCATGAGCAAATACGACCCCTTGATATACGTGATGAGTCATAATTATATACTTATTTATGTCTCTCTTTAATTACTTTTGATACGGTTTTCGTGCTAGTTTATATTAATTACATGCCTTTTATGTTAGAATGTCGATACTTCCACTATTTGATGTTTAGTGCAAGAATGGTGCATTTGAGGAGCAAAGGAATGAAATGGGCATCGCGGAGTAGGCATGAAGGGATACACGAAGCATGGCACGAGAATCCATAAGAATGAAGGAAGAGAAGTTAAGAAGAAATTACGAAGAAAAGAGCTTCTTATTTCTAGTGCCTAATTTGAAGAGCCATATCTCGAGTTTTACAACTGATATGCAAGTGATTCTAACTTAAGGTGAAAGCTTATCTTCTTAGCTTTCCAATGCCGCAAAAATCGCTTGTTTCTGACAAGTAACGAAGAAATGGCGGTCGTTTGAAGTTCAGTGCNGACGCATATCAAATACGACTCCTCGATATACGCCAGTCAAAAACCGACGCAAAAGGCCCTCTACTGCTCTACAACAGACGCAATAAGGGTTTTTTCCATTAATGACTGCTTTAATTATCACCAATGTTTGAGTGTGTCCTCAGCTCATCCCGACACAAGTTTGAGTGTGTCCTCAGCTCGTGATTTCTCCACATCTCCTGGTTCCGAATCCTCCATGGACCCACTAAGGTTGTTGCCTATAATTCAAGTATGCTGGTTTTTCATAGTGCCACCTCTATTTGCACTCAATTCCATAATGGTTTTTATGACAACCAGCCTTTTGTTTTTTCAGCTTATCCTAAGAAGGGTAAAATGCACTCCTCTTCTCTTGATAAACGTGTTTGCAATCCGAGTACGTGTATGCTTTGCAGGTACCCCGAACATCTTGTGCGAGGGAAAAGGAGAATAATCTTTTCCAAGAAGAAGCATGGCATAGTAGATGAATCTCCAAGACACAGCTTATCTACATTCTCTGCAAGTAGATCTTTTCATTTTACACTCCTACGTCCTCGTGGCGTAAGTGGGTCTTGTTGTAGGTACTTCTCTGAAGCTCAATTGATCAAGAAGATAAAAGAAGTGTTAGCTCAATTGGACAACTCCGATCGTCCTCTCAAGAATCCTACTTTATCTGTCAATCCCATCCTTTGTTTAATTTCTTACGCAAATAATGTAATAATAAATCCCGACTATGAGAGTCGGGTGTGTACTGTGTAAAACTATCTTTACTGCTGCCAAAAAAAAGTAATGTTATGTGTGAGAAGCTATAAGGTAAGAATTAACAAAGGGGCTCGATCAATCGAAGCCTTTCCATAAGCCATATCTGAAAAATAAGGCAAAAGATTAGAATCCATCATCAACCGAGGCCCACGACTCGAAAAAAAAAAAACGAAAAAAGAAGAGAAAAATGGCCAAAAAACGAAAGAAAAAAAAGGGCAAAAAAAAAGAAAAAAAAGAAACAAAGTCGTTTTACTTGTAAAATGATAGGACTTCGCAGATAGAGTAGTTTGCGGTTCGCCTTTTGGTTGTCCAATCCCAAAATGGTCTCTCCCAACACCAAGCAAGTTAGGCTCTTCTGCAGCTCTATTTGTTCGATTATCCCAAGAAAGCGAGGGTCTCTTCTCATCTCAGCGTCAACATGGCCCTTCAAGATAAAGCAGTGTAGAAGGCAAAACCCAAATGCCAAGTGCCATGCGCCTCGCAGAATAAGAAATAGTAGGGTCTTCCCTGTCTATGAATCGGTCTACTAGGTAAAACATTGTTACACCCTTAGAAGTCACAAGGCAGTCTACTTCGACTTTGGTCAGTCCTAGCAAATCCCTAAATTTATTCTTGTACCCTTGGGAGCTAGGGGCAAAACTGGAAGGTTCTCTACATCCAATCCCCCAAATGCTGCAAATTCCTCCGGAAAAGGGCAAATTTCGCCTCCAAGAAGGGCAAAGACACGTAAATCGGGGTTCGAATATTGGAGACAGGCATCTAGGAAGGGTTTTACCACTTTCAGTTGCTCGAAAATGATGATTGATCCAAAATTGGAAGCGGTCATGTCATGCTTCTTTACATTAGAGAAGTCGTTCGTCCATTCTCTAAGTCGGGTTTCAAAGGCATCCATTGTTTTTGGGAGAATATTTTTTCTTAAGCTTTAATGTATATTTAAAAGCAACGGAATTATAAAGGAAGAAATTGTGAGAATAGAAGCTAACCCGAGGCCTCTATTTATACTATTTGGCCTTTCCTTATTCTGCTCAGGAAGAGACAAGCTCTAGAGATGACGCAGTAAGTGTTGAGCCCTTTGGAAGAATCGCAGCTCTTGCTGCGTCTCTTCCTAAGGTCCGTTTTCTGCAGTTTTACGTGGAGGATCTTTCCTAATCCCGTTTTGGTTAATATTTCCTATTCTTATAGGAATTTACTTAATAAATTCATAAATTTTGGTATCCTTACCAAATTCTAACCCTATTTTTCCTGCGAAATTCCGTTTCGACACGGGTTTGCATTTCGAGGTGACATCATCATTTCAAATTTCACCACACAAACACACTTACCCATTTTATTTTCTTTTACTTTTAGGGGGAAGCACTTCAATCCCGTCTTTCGTGCGTCGAGTTTTGTTTTTTTAGAGTCATTATTCCTCACATTTTCGAGTCATTTTACTCGCATTTCTTTATACTTACCCATTTTATTTCTTTTTTATAAGGGGAAGCACTCCCGTCTTTCGTCGTGCGTCGAGTCCTTACCGCTCATTTTTGGGGCACTTTTTTAAAAATTCTTCATTTTTGACTTGGTCGAATAGCTATTTTCGCTATTTTGGCCACTTTTTAAATTTATTTATCATGTTCAATTGACGTGTATATTACATGTGTTTCCTTCGCTTGCATTTTTCTACGTGAATTTCGGCGGCATAAGGACGTAAATAGTCGACATGCCAAACCTGTTCCCAAGCAAACCTGTAGGTACAATGAAAAACTACATCTAACAGCAGCGAAAGGCGCGCATGCCATTATATACTTGCCAAATGCAAAAATGTACACTAAAGACTCAAGCTCATGCCCGAGAACAAAACGACAAAATATAAAATGTACAAAGTAAAGACTAGTCGTGACGCTCAGCTAAGCGCCTCCTCAAGTCAGCCACGCTCCGCTCCAAAATAGCGAAGTCAGCGTCCCGGACCTCCAGCTCTCTCACCAAGCGGGTCATTTCCTCTCTTGACTGCTCCAGCTCATGCTCCCTCTATAAACAGAAGAATGGGCGGTGAATAGTAAAGTGCGAAGTGCAAATATTTGCAAAATTCAAAATTTCTGCCAAAGAAAGGGGAAGGTTCATACTTGTCGTCCCGAGCTACCCGAGAGTGCCTCAGCAGCTGTCGCTCGTAGCCGGTTGGCCGTCCTCCACAGCTCCGCATGCCTCGATGGCGCCACCTACATTTTCATTTTCAAATAGGTTTACTGTCATGTTCTTACATGTTATCAAAAGAGACAACTCCAAACTGGGGTTTACCCTCCTCACGACGTGCTGCCACTCGTCGAGTCCAGCCTCTATCACCAACTCAGGAAAGGATGGGATTTTCATGGACATCGTCGTACCAGCTGGACCCGCGTACTCTAGTGTCTCAGGGAAATATGGGGGCTCGACGCCTGCCACATCGATCTCCTGTCAAGTTCAGATTGTCAGTTCTAAACATCGTTTTTGAGAAAGTTATCATTTTTTTTTTAAAAACAAAGGTAGAGATACTCACCACAATTGGCCAGTATGCCAACCTCCTCTGTACAAACTCCGAGTACTCCAAGTCGGGAAGGCAGAGAGCGTCGCCCCTCACTCCAGCCAATTCAGTCGTCCTCTCAACCTCCAAAGGCTCCCTAAACATCATCCGTGGAGGATCAATGGGAAGCGAAAAGGTGTCATGAAGGCACTGTCGGGCCAAGCACTCAGTCAAATACCACACAGGCCCCAAGGGCGTCGCCAGAAGCAGCCTACATGAGCTCTTAGGCCTAAGAACGCCAGCCACAAAGGCTGGTGCACTAGTGTAATCCTCCCAAGGTCACGAGATCCACTGAAGTATAGTCGAAGGGGTCATTATCAAAGGTGAAACAATAAATAAAAGATTTAAATAAACAAGGAAGAATTCTTACGATGTCAAGCTGCAGGGCATTAACACCCCTCATGCAGGTGTCATACGAAGACCGCTGGCTCTTCTGCCTGCAGATGATCCAGTCCCTCACCACAAGGTACTCCCTAACCACGTCTGCCGCCCTTATAATTGCGAAGCGGGGAAGTACGAGTACACCTAAGCTACATATTTTGATCAACTGATCCTTCATTTGCAAAAATTATCATTTATTTACTTAGTCGATCCTTCATTTTTTTTCTCTATTCATATAAGATAAATGACAGCCACTCACTTTCCTATTTTCTGTGACCATATAGAGGAATAAAGGGGAAGGCAGATGATATACATTTCTTTCAAGCCTAGGCATAATATTTTATATCAAGAGCTTAATGATAAGTTCTATGTCAAATGAAAAGAACATAAAATAAAAAGACTGTTCATATCTCTAAGATAAGTTATGGACCAATAGTACCAGGCGAAGTCGCTCTCTCGATCAGCTCAGGACGAACCATGGCCCTCATGTACCGAGTGAGGACCGCAAAACTAGGAGTAACCTAGTCCAGATGACCTAGGTCACTCAATTCGGCAAGGAAGGGCAGAAGCTTCGTCGACAGCCTCTCCCCTTTGTCTCCGAAGTAAATCGAAGACAGAAACCCCAAGAGCCAAAGTCGGGCTCACTGCTCAACTGTGCACGGCGGTGGAGGCACTATGCCACCACCCTCAGTCATCAACATCCTCGCCGCAACCTTACCATCAAAGTACTCTTTGATGTAAGAACTCGGAACCAGGCTGGGTACCCTACTCGGAACCAGGCTGGGTACCCTTGGCAGAGTCAACTCTCATGGCCATCTCTGGCCACACCATCGGCTTCTCTCCACAAGGCAAGCCGGATATCATACCGTAATCCTTCAAAGTGACCCCGATCTCTCCAAAAGGCATATGGAAAGTCGAGGTAGTGTCCCAGGAACGGTCCAAGAAGACTCGAATCAGGCACATGTTGGCCCGAATCTTCTCAAAGGCCTCCATTATGGTCGTATATCCAGAAAACGACCTCGTATTGCCAGCCTCCTGCATTTTTTACAAATATTTGTCAGCTTCTAAGAAAAGAAAGAAGAGAGAAAAGAAGGAAATTACAAGTTCAAGTTTAGATAGACCGAATGCTCACCATGCTCCTTGCTGTACAATATCACAAGTGACTCTCCGCAGCCAAAATGTGATGCCTATCATCCCATTTCTCGACCCACTCGGGTGCTCGGGCAAGCTGACGCCTTGTCCTCCTCACATTTGCCTCCTTGGCACCTCCTCCTCCTCACCTACATCCTCCAAGTCTCCTGTGTGAATCACAAGGGCCAAGGTGGGGTCAAAATTTATGTCCATGAAGTCTCGTCCCGAGGTAGAGGGCATTGTCTCTGCAAAATGAGCAAACACAAGCTATTTTAAGGGCCCTTTCAGGCCATTTTTTAAGTCATTTTCAGCTTCGTTTCAAGCAAGTCGACAAATATGTTCAAGTCACGTTCCTACGTGTCTAGTTCATGCCTAGCACCGACGACGATCGAAATTTCGGCAGCATTCCGCCACTTTAGTATACCCTCTTCCAAAAAGTGTCCCAGAGGAGCAATGTTGTCAGGATCGGGATTCTACTTTGAATCGATGGGGAGGATAGGATCGAATCGGTAGAATCGGATCGTAGAATCGTAAGATTCTACAAATTCACTAAATATTGTTTTTAACACTTATTTATACCCAAAATATTGATAATTAATGAGTTTAGTATCATTTCATGAACATGTCTCTACAAATTACATGAAATTTGGATTTTACGATGTCATTATATAAAAATATATTTTAATATGTTNTAGGATCGTAAGATTCTACAAACTTGATAGAATCGTAGGATCCGGGATCGGACAAGCATTTTTGGATCGTAAAATCGTAGAATCATAGAATCGAATCGGGATTCTGACAACAATGCAGAGGAGTAATCACAAACTGAAATTCCGACATGATAGCAAGTTTAACCATAACCCAATGGTTCCAAAACATCAAGTTTTATCAAATTCCGACTAGTTTTGATCTCATTCCGCCTATTAAGCGGGCTAGCAAAAGATCATCTCATTTTGGTCTGATTTCACCTATACTTGACGAAAATCCGAAGTAAATACATGGTTATGCTCCTAGCATGCTCAATTAACCATTTATAATATCAATTCCGCAAGACAAAATCGTTTGGGACCAATGCCTTAAATTTTCGAAATATTAGGGCAAAAAAACCCTAATTGCTACCGTAAATTCAAGTTAGAAATGTAAATTAAATCAAAAGTAAGATGCATACCTGAATTAGACATGATTTGTGACGAGTTTGATCTAATTTGGATGAGATTTGATGAATGTTTTTTAGGTTCTGCTGCCTGCAAGCCTGTTTTCCCCGGCGGTTCTCAGAAAGTCTTGCCTTATTCCCTTCCGGCAGTTTCTTCCAACGTCCTGCTGACTCTCATATGCTTCCCCACGAAGTTCCAGTTCACCTATATCTCAGGTATGGTTTCTTCTTATGGCTGGCGAGCTTCCTTACGTAGTCTAATGGACTTTAAACGACCCTCCCCGGAAATCGACAGACTCTAAAATGTTCCCGGCGAAAGGTCCTTGGCTCAGACCCATTGAGCTGCCTCGTGTCACCATAGTCTTGAGGTAATAATCTTCGATTGACCTGAGGGTATACTTTGACTTTTTAGATCNTCCTTCCTCATTTGAGGTCCATGTGGTAATTGTGCTTCCTCATGTGCTATTTGCTATTTTCCTGTTAAATTGCGTTCTTGTGTGGCTACTAACCATGCAAGTAGGTATCAAAAGCATAGCTCGCTCCAACTAGGGCTTCGCCCAAGTCTTCATTCTCCCCAACAGCAGTCAAGATATTCCGTAACATTATTCACAGTGATGCTCAAGGTTTCTTCAATGACGATCAAGATGTTCCTAATTGTCGATGTTTTCCCCAGCGAGACTTCGTTGCCACTTACAGCCTACGTATTTCTCGGAAGCACGATTTGCTTAAGACCGACGCAAGCAGATTCAACCTCAAGACGAACGCAAGCAGGTTCCCCAGCATATGACCCCATTTTTGGGCGTTCTCTACGTCCGGATCAATATTTTCTCTGCAACAGACTACAGACAACCACGACATTTTGGTTCCCCAGCAAGAATTCACGATCACTAAATACAGTTCATCGGCTTCTCCTCTTTATCGGAATTTCGCTTGCAACAACAAGAACAGGTTTTCTCCTCAGCGATGCCAAGGGCACGTCGTTGTCAACACCTTTATTTTCCTCAACGGTGCCAAGGGCGTCGTTGTCTTTTAGATACCTTTATTTTCCTCAGCGGTGCCAAGGGCGCGTCGTTGTCGATACCTTTATTTTCCTCAACTGTGCCAAGGGCGCGCCGTTGTCGATTAGATAACTTTATTTTCCTCAGCGATGCCAAGGGCGGGTCGTTGTCGATCCTTTATTTTCCTGAACGGTGCCAAGGGCGTACCGTTGTCGATCAGATACCTTTAATTTCCTCAGCGATGCCAAGGGCGCGTCGTTGTCGGTCCTTTCTTTTCCTCAGCGGTGCCAAGGGCACGCCGTTTTCGAACAAACACCTTTCCTCAGCGATGCCATGGGCGCGTCGTTGTAAATCCATTATTTTCTCTTCAGTGGTGCCAAAGGCGCGCCTTTGTCAACTGAGCATATGGTTCTTCCGCACGGAGTTCAAGATAAAGTTCTCCGGAGAGCATGATTTCCTTCAAATGCTTCACCCAGAGGTGTCTCAGGTATGGTTTCTTCTTATGGCTGGCGAGCTTCCTTACATAGTCTAATGGACTTTAAACGACCCTCCCCGGAAATCGACAGACTCTAAAATGTTCCCGGCGAAAGGTCCTTGGCTCAGACCCATTGAGCTGCCTCGTGTCACCATAGTCTTGAGGTAATAATCTTCGATTGACCTGAGGGTATACTTTGACTTTTTCCTTGTCCAAACCTCAGTCAAAATGAGGGCTCTGTAGATACCACATTTATGCACCTCCCGCCAAAAACCCAGTGATGATTGGGCAGTATGTTTAACATACGGTGCGATTTTATGACATTTCGTAAGTTTGTTGACAATTGATAGCTCAAATAATCGTGTCAGCCCCTTATTTGTCATCTACGTGTTGGTACGGTCGTTTTGACAGTAATTAGAGTACATTTGGAGTCCGGGTTAAAAACTGTCTTCATTTTCTAAAACCGTCTTAAAATAGAGTCGGAATATTCTAGAGATTATTCCTAAAATATTATTTTAAGTTTAAATCTCGTAAAATATGATACCTTGCGGAATAAGGAAGCATACATTTTCCCTAATTCGTAATTTAAACAGCGAAAATCATTCTTGCTGAGAAAGAAAGGCCTTGGGAGAGGACGCAGTGAGTACTGCGCCTCTTGGAAAGGTCGGAATGCTTGTTGCGCCTCTTCCTAAGCTAGTTTTTCGTCAATTTCCTAAACTTCCTCCTCGTGATTAATATAAATAGAGGTCTCTGCCTCACATATTTTTCACGCGAGTGTCCACCCTTCTCTTCTCTCTTTGCATTCTAAGACCACGAGCTTTTCCTATTGATGCCTACGTGCTTGATCTGCTCGACCACGTAAGCTCAAATCCTTCTGAGTACCAGTCACGTTGCATAGAACAGCCAATTTGACCAACTCCACCTAATCAATCAATCGTTTTTGTTACTAAATTCCTTTTTTAAGGACACTTTCAATCCTACATCGAGTCGAGCAATCACTAAACAACAACTTAGTTAAATTTCGCTTCGTTAAACATATAAGTCTAAGGGTGTAAATCCTACTTTTATTTAATGTTTTTTTCTGTAATTAATTAATGTAAGTTTATATCATAAATATGCTCAAAACTGTTTCAAAACATGTTTTACAACCCTTTTTTGACGATTCAGCAGAGAAAGACCATCGAGAAGAAATGCATCAGCAGATGCGCCTTCTGGAATAGTTGCAGCATCTGCTACGCCTCTTCTAAAGGCTCCTTGTCTACTGCTCCAATTCTTCTTCTTCCTCGACCATCTGTTGTTCGTCCCATTCTTTCGTTTTCTCTTCTATTTTCTTCAAATTCTCATGTTTTCAATTCTTTTACTGATTTCTTAAAATCCTTTTATGCCTAAATCCCTTATAATTCAATATTTGTGGGTTTTCGTCATTAATTCAAACACGGATTTAAAGGGCTCGATTTGTCCATACCAAGTCTCTTGAATCCGTCTTATGTATACTGTTTTTAATTCGTTTTCAGTTTCAAATCCTTTATCTTTTAACTCTGTTTCCATCTTAATCTCGTCCCAAGTTCTCATATTTTGTAGTTCCGACATCGTATAATCATAGTTCATGTAAACCATTGTAATAATTCGTTTTCTTTCGCTTTATGACGATCTCAGATGCATGTTAATCTGATTAAATCACTTCTACTTGAGTCGTATGCTAATAATCAAAGTAAAATAACCGATGAACAATAACAAACGACGAAGTCTGACTTTCACAGTCAGAATCCAACTCGAGAACAGCCGCATAAACTGATGCGCCTCTTCCAGGGGACGCTACAGATGTTGTGCCTAATCTGGGGTGGATTCTGGCCCTGAACTCTTCTCGTCTTGATGTAGCCTTTTAATTAGGATTTTAATTGACTATTATCTCTATTATCCCTTTTAATCCGACATGCATTTTTTACTCCTTTTTATTTATTTCATTTTCTTTTCTTTTCAAATCCCGTTTTGAGCGTATTTATGATGTAAATTCAATAATATCCATTGTAATTTATTTCTTTGTAATTCATTTTTCTATATCATGTAATTTATTTTACATTTGTATTTCTTGTATGATTTATTTATTTGGCTGTTTCACATGTAATTAAACCTAAACTCTAGCTTCGCGCCCATTAATGCTAAATTGTATGTTAATCGACATAGTATAAATTCACATACTAGGCTTAATCTATTGTTTGTTGCATTGCATGCATATAATCAACAACATATCAAATATAAATAACTTCCCTGATCATTAGTAGAGGCCGCTATCGAGGCGAGTGGGATTATATGTTCATATAAAGAGCTTCCTAATACGTACCCTCACCCCTTACTCAGATATCTATGAGCATCCATGTTCATTGGCATCGCGAGAGTCATTCTAGACATAGAATGCTAAGGGTAACGAATTTCTTAGTGTTCATGTCACTACTTTGTGTCTTGACATGGCATGAGGTTTTCGAACGGTTCCAATTTTCCATAAAAATTGGTGGCGACTCCACAAATGCAGACTAGTTCAAACCTTTCACCGGTTTTAATTTTTTTCAAATCGGTAACGACCCATGACGTGCTTTGGTTCCACCAAGGTTCTGTGGGAGAAGTGCCGCCACCTCAAACATTACACAACGCGTGGATGCACGCGGCGCAGGTGGCTTGGTCCACATGAGGTTGAAAAAATGAAGGGAAAACAATGAAAAAAGGGGGGAAAATTGTAAATGAAAAAAAAAAAATCAAAGCCATGTTGGCACTTAACGGCAAAAAATTGACGGTTTAGAATGTTTAGGTGACATTTAGGGACAACTAATGAAACTTAGGGGTACAATTAGTATTTTGTCAAATGCAAGAGTACATCTTAGAAAAGTGAAAATTTCAGTGGTATAAGCGAGAAAAACCCATAAATTAATACTCCATATAGATTGAGTTTATTTTTGTGTACACAAAGATTAACATGTTATAGTACACCTTAATTAAGGAGAAATGGGAAATCTCTTTACTGATTTTATTAAGTTACAACTTTTCTCTTTGTCCAACCATTTATTAACCTTCATTCATGATTCCTCTAACATCTAGCTATGTAAGTCGACTCCAAGTGTATGTAGCTCGCCCCGTCTCCCGCAAGGTACCGTAACCAACAAGCACTTAACTGCTCCCCATATGATCAGAAGTATCGTATGGATCGGCACTGTCCACCCCGAAAATAGGTGACAATTACACACACAACACACACGTCAGTCTCACAATACATATAATTATGACTCTACACATACTATGACCACTAATAAGGCACCTGGACCTCATAACTCGTATCAACATCAAAATGACACATCTCTCAATACTATAACAAACTATACCCCATCATGACCACGATAGCGGCATCGCAACACCGCCACCAACCTCTACCGGACCGCAACCCGAGGTATCCGCATCGCAACACGAAGTACCAGAGTCCGCATCGCAACACGAACTCGGTAACTGGACTAAAACGGTTGGGATCCTTCTAGGTGGTCCGAAAAGCAGCCCGAAACAGCCACCAATGGACAACAAAAACAGCAACAATTGCAATATAACCCGAGACCGTTACAAATGACAAAAGGACAAGATAACAAGAAACGTAAAACCGGGCTAAGGATTGAACAGTCTCGTAAACTGTTTAGCTTATCCTCGCCCTCGTGTTAACATGAGCGCACGAGAAACGGAGGAGGAGCTACGACCAAGAACAAACCCGACTAACAACAGCAACAACAACAACAACAACAACAACAACAACAACAACAACAACAACAACAACAATAAAACGACATAAAATAAGAGCAAAAAATAACATCAAACTAACAATTAAAATAACGGTTTGAGGAACCGTTGCTTACAATACAAAAACGAGGCAAAATAAGAGTTGTTTTGTATTTGTGTTGTTTCAGTTTTAGGGGGCTGATTTGGGGGTTTATTTTCTGAGTTCTGTGTAACATAAAAATAAAAAGATAGAAGGATATGACTTAAACAAGAACACAAAGCAAGTTTAAGCCAAGGAGTAGTTTCGTCCAAGATCACGAAGTAAGGACTCAACTCCGCTCCAAAGCACTAAGCAAATGAAGGTTCTCTCGCACTAAGCAAAGATGAAATGTCTAAGCACTAAGCAAAGACTTGGATTTTTCAAAAACCCCATACTCTCATTTCTCCAAATCTGAAATGTTACAAGGGATATGAGCTCTTTATATAGAGGCTTTTAATATATCTTAACCCTTCATTTTAAAGGAAATCCAAGGGCTACAACTAAAAAGAACTACAAAACAAAAGTACAAAGCTAAAAATTACACCTAAAAGCTAGTCATAAGAGTCCAAGAGGATTGTTTTGGGGCAGCATAGGCGTGTAAGAGGCAGCCTTGTGAAGTTGCTTTTTTTCCTTAATTGTCTTTGCTTCTTTAGGAGACAAAAGAGGGTCCACTTGTTTTATTTTGTCCTTGGAATCTTGTATTTGTGCTTCACCATTTTGTTTTGCAAAATATATGGCTTCCAAGACAAAATTTTCGGCCATGGACCGGATTTTGTCCAAACTCCCCTTATTGAGAAAAGTTTGTCCTCAAACTTTAGCGGTTAAAAACGTGGTATAACAAAAGACGATTTCAA
>LHUT01005374.1:0-12888 GCA_001412135.1 Silene latifolia subsp. alba | reverse complement strand
AGCATCTTCAATGGTAAGTTAGTTGATATTATTAGCTTACTGTTGTGGCATTGTCACATCAGTTTATTGAGCTACAACAATTTCAAACTATACTTTACTCAAATGGTTTATATAACTCATTACTAGCTTAACTGGACAAATTTAACACATTCCTCTATTTATTTATTTAATGTCCAAATTTCTAACATAAAATTTAAACTTTAAAAATGGAGCACTATTTTTCGTATTGGTTAATTCCTCTTATAGGTTTATTTAAGCAAGTAGCTCCTACTTGCTCAAAATTATTTGAACAAAACTAATATACATGGTCAACTCTAGTGATTAAGTTGCTTGCTTGCAATTTTATGAAATTGCAAGCAAGTTTCCAAAGCTAAACCATTGAAGATGCTCTAACTAGCCCTCTTTGTAATATGATCACCTCACCTAAGCTTTGTTCTTTTTAGCTTAATTTTACCCCTCATTCAACTTACTTCAGCTTATTTCAACTCACTTCATTTCAACTCATCTCACTTCAGCTTATTTTAACTTGTTTCATTCCATCTTAGCTTGCTTCACTCCAATTCAACTCCATTATATTCAGTTCAACTTTATTAAGTTCGGCTTTATCAATTTTAATAAAACCCAGCAGTGGCAATTTCATATAGACATGACAAACTATTATTACAGCCTTCGAAAATGTAAATCGGTTTATCACAATGCCATTAACTAAAGTAATTTGATAAGTCTTACACAAAAATTGTGACAAAATTATTGATTTTGCAGATGTCAAATAATTTAGTTGGTAAATTTATGAGAAATGGTATTTATAAGTTATAACCCGAGTTTAAACCCTATTACGTTTATCAGCATCAAAATCGCCATTATATCTCCCTTTACACCGAAAATTTTAAAACAAAGTTTTTTTTTCCATTTATTTTCAAAAGAAAAATGAGATGATGCCACCTGATGATAGATAATACTCCTATAAATTACATTAAATTGATAGAACGTACGCAAGGACTTGTGAGAAGGTGGTGCCGAGTTTCGGAATGACCCGGTAACACCTTAAAAGGGGCTTTAGGCGAGCCCATTTATCTGCCATCAGAGATTGGGCTATACAAGCCTTGTGGCAATGTTTTAGATTGGGCCGTATATATTCAATAAATTCCCCCAAATATACTCCTCAATAATCAAAAATCAATTTCTAGGGTTTCTCGAATCTTCATCACTCTTTGTCTATCTCTCTCATCGAACTTTTCGCCAAGTAAGCTGAACTCTCTTTCTCACTTTACGCTTAATTCAATCATTTATGTTTACGTTTTTGCCTTAATTATCATCTTAATTACGTTTTCATGAAAATAATTGTAGTTAAGTAATTAATTTAGGAGCGAATTGATGAAACCGTTGTTCGTCGGAAAATCGGATTTGTTAATGTTTTTGTTTAATTCAATGTGTTTAGGTTTCTGCTTTGATTTTCATCTTATTACATAATTAAGTTAATAATTTAGACTGCTGTTCGCCGGAAAATCAGATATGTTGTTTTTGTTTAATTTGATTATGTTCATGTTTTTGCTTTGATTGTTATGAAATACAAAGGTAATTAAGTTAGTAATTGAGGAGCGAAGTCTTGATGCTTGTGTTCGTCGGAAAAATTGGATGTGTGTATGTTTTTGCGTAGTTTGATCATATTTGCTTATGTTTTTGTTTTGATTATCATCTAATTTAGGTTTTATGAAATATAATGGTAGTTATTTAGGAGCAAAGTAATGAGGCCGGTGTTCGTCGGAAATATCGGGCATGACGCTCGTCAAGGGGAGCTTGAACGACTCTTCTCCAAATACGGCACTGTTGATCGCGTCGACATCAAAACTGGTATTCTTTTGTTTTTCAAGCCTTGACGATTAGTTTTTTTTTTTTCGTTCAAAAATTTTTTGATTGATGAATTAGGGAAAGAATCCAAGTATTTTAATCATGATCATGTATTTGGTGAGTTATTGGTGTTTGAACGACTGCTTCACGTGTCTTGCTACCTTGTTAGTGTGTATTTAAGGACTAGGTGCATTTATTTGTTGCATTCTTGAAAATGTTGTTTAAAAGAAGCAGACATTTAGGTTCTTGTAATTCATCAGCTCTTTCGATGGCTTATCAGTTATAAAAAGAGTAGCAGAGTTAACATTGTCTGCGTGATTTTGAGCTTATCGTCATCTTTTAGCCTTGTGCACCATCTTAGTTTGTACTATGTATTGTGTGATGACCTTGGGGATCAGAATGGGAGTACGGTAGCTAAGTGAGGTATCTGGTGTCTATTGCAAGGACAATTATGGTTTTATATTGAGTCCGCAACACTTAACTGCATGTGATTTGTAAAGATTTTAAAGATCACCACGGACTGCAGTAGAGGCATTATTGACCGTGTCTAGCGAGATTAAGCTGCCACAGTTGATACAACTATTGTGACCGAAACCAATAGTTAATACCATTATGACAGTGTTACTGCATTCTTCGAGCCATCAATCTCTGTGTGAAACTAAAATTAAATATTTCATGCTTCCCTTGATGATCCATTCCATAAAGAGTCACCCTTGAAGTGGAGTAGAGTTGTCTATCAATCTCTTACTAAGCTACGTTGTACAACTCTTCTTGAATGCTCATTGTGTATTTATGTTGGATCTATGGAGTGTTCCCGGACTTTTATCTTAGCATCATTGTTAAAAATGCTTCTCAATGAAAGAGGCAAGTACGAGTATAGGACTTATTGATGAAGAGAGGAAAGTATTATCGAAATCTGGACAGGGATAATTCTGTACTCTAGTCTTTAGGCTATTGAGGATCCGTGCCTTTTTCAAGGGATTTGCTTAAGAAAATAGAAGATCTCTTCTGCTTTACAAAAAACATATACATTTATAGGTACCATGCGTATCTGTTTTGACCTATATCATAATGTATGCTGTGTCCTAGAATGTTAGTTGAACATTGAAATGCATGTGAATGTGCAAAAGTTACCACTAACCTATTCTCTTTGAGCAGTTTCAAAGTGCCTGTGAGTGTACAATATGTACCACTAACATATACTCCCTCCATTCAAGACCAAATACAAAATTTTCCTTTACACACTTGCCGAGACACAAATTACAACGTAAATATCTTTAATTTTACATTGTAAAAAAATTTTAAAATTTGATATTCTTATTGTACTTTTATAGGTGAATTAAATAAGATCCCACAAAATCATATTTTGTCTTACATAGTGCAAGGAATTGTAAAGATTCTATTCATTCATGAATAGCGTAAAAAAAGGAATGTTGTATTTGGTCTTGAATGGAGGGAGTATTTTTTAAGCAACTTATATGCTGGTACTGTTCAAAACTCTGAAAGTTTTGGTGCCATATAACACGGGGGCGTAAATCGTATTCAGTCTGTTGGATGCAGTTACTGACTTCAGTATATGTTACCTCTGTAATATGCCTATCTAAGCTTTGCCATCGTTTTTACTTTTTAGAAGTTGTTGATGGAATTATCGTTGCTGAAGTTACTTCAGCTGATTTCTTACTTCTTTTTGTTTTTTACTATGTCCCATCATTGTGATCATTCATCATAGGGAAGAGCTGTTTGGGAAGTCAATTGTCTTTAACAACTTCCCCGTTGGTAGAAATGGTGTCATTTATGTTATTGTGATTCCTTCTCATGTTGGCCATGCTATATTGCTATGGCTATAACAGAATATAAAACTGGTGACGATGTCACCAATGGCCACTGGCAGTGGCAACCATGAATTTTCAGTTTGTTCGGAGAATTCTCCACATTAAGTGTTTCTTTTGACGCAGGAACCTGATATTTCATATGGCTTCCACAACTGAAATCTTAAGTGGAAAGAAGCCTCCCTGTTTATCTGCTTTCCATACATCAGATGAAAAAGCACTGCACCATGTTCAGTCGATCATCCATCTTTCATTCTACACTGCTTGAGTTGTCCTTTTTACCAGAATGGTTATCCTTGGATCTATCAATTGACCTTGCCTTGTACTCTACCTTCCATCATTACTGGCTCAGTCATTTATGCCATGCCATCCCTCCCTTGTCCTGAAACTGTGCTATATAAATGGCGGAAGCATGCTTTGCAATGACAGATCTGAATTCTGAAAATTTGGGTTTAGAATTTTGTGCGTCAACCTTGATTTAGACTTCCTGTCAAGCCTGTACTACATCCTTAAGTGCATCAGCCTTTCACTTTTGTTCAGGTGTTCAGTCTTTTCATGTTGTTGCGAGGAAAATGTAGTCATTTGGCCAATAGAACTCCTATGCTGATCCTGTGCTAACTACTCTTTAAGAGTCATCAGCAAGATAAATCTATCTTTTGTGCAGGCTATGCTTTTGTTTACTTTGAAGATGAGCGTGATGCTGAGGATGCTGTTCGTTGTCTTGACAAGTATCCATTTGGTTATGACCGGCGCAAGCTGTCCGTGGAGTGGGCCAGGGTATGTACTACATTTGTTTCCGTTGTTTGAAGATCTACAGTTCATTGTTCAAGGAGTAGTTAACATTCTGTGCTTATGGCTTCCATTTACTGAGCTTAAACTTGGCATTTTCTGGGGCAACTTGATGCTCAGTTGAGACTTTTGGGAGCATTTAAATTTAAAAGCCTTGTCTTATGATCTCTGATTTCAATTTTTGGAGACATGATTGCATAGTGAACCTTGGGTCTTTGCTTGTGTTGTGTTTTGGTTACCTTATTTCTGTCCTCGCATAATTATCCTCTCCCACTACCTGAGGGTGATTGCTATGTTGCTCCGACACATTGGATCGCCTGTGAATCGTGTGTTATCATGACACCTGCTGATATGATATGTGACACATGCCTGACTCGTCGAAAATCAACCCGAGTATACCTACCATATTTGAAAGATGTAGTCACGAGGATGAACATTTAAACAGACTCGAACGGTCGAAGGTTTAGGAGAGGAGGTGTCACCAGTCACCACTGTAATGTTGTCAGGCTGTGACTTTTATTTGTATACACCACAATTTCCATCGTTTTGAGAAGGATAGAAGTTGTATACAGCTCGTAAATTCTCAGTCTGCATACACGACAAATCACTGCGACTAGGTCATCCTCTTCCGTAGACTCCTGCTCTTCAATGGGTTAGCTTTCATCAATTGAAAATAAATTTTCCCATACTAAACTGGTTTAGTCTAATGTAATAATTGTTTTGAAGGTCAAGCTTATTTCTGGACGTTTCTCATGATTATGTCGGTGTCTATGAGCTTGGTCAAGCCATCTCTCTTGTCTGTGTTTATGTGTCGCTGAAACATGCAAATTGTATGGCTGTCTTACTAAAGAATTGTATTTCCGCTGCAGGGTGAAAAAAACAAGGCTCGTGATGCACCTAAGGGAGCAAGTCAAAGACCTACTAAATCCTTGTTTGTGATAAACTTTGATCCGATTAGAACCCGTGTGCGTGATATTGAGAGACACTTCGACCCTTATGGAAAAGTTCTCAATGTCCGAGTTAGAAGGAACTTTGCATTTGTACAGTTTGAGACCGTGGAAGATGCAACTAAAGCTCTTGAGTGTACCAATATGAGGTCAGTGACTCAGTGATGCATTTCTATCTACAATTTTGTAATGCA
This sequence comes from Silene latifolia subsp. alba, assembly GCA_001412135.1. Classification (NCBI taxonomy): domain Eukaryota; kingdom Viridiplantae; phylum Streptophyta; class Magnoliopsida; order Caryophyllales; family Caryophyllaceae; genus Silene; species Silene latifolia. Next base: position 7,281 of record LHUT01005374.1, on the reverse strand, counting down.
ATTTTGATCTTCTCCTTTCTCTATTTGGCTTCTATCTCATTGCTGGGTTGTCAAACTTGCAGCAAGCTGCTAGATAGGGTAATCTCAGTTGAATATGCTCTGCGTGATGATGATGATAGAGACGATAGAGATGGTAGTCTTGGAAGAGGTGGTTATGGCAGGAGTCCTTACAGGCGTTCGCCAAGTCCACTTTATCGTCATAGCAGACCAAGTCCTGACTATGGTCGTGGATCTCGTGGCAGGCCAAGCCCTGACTATGGACGCCCTCGTAGCCCTGTCTATGATCGATATGATGGTCCAGCACCAGCATATGACCGACAGCACAGTCCGGTTTATGATCGGCGGCGTAGTCCGGTTTATGACCGAATCAGAAGGTTCGTTTCCTACCATATATTCCTTCTGTAAACAATTATCTTTCGATCTGATTTTTCTGGTGGGTTTGGTGTTTCTTTCACAAATTCTTATATGAGACGGTCTTGCCTATTATCATCACGAGATGAAGTCGTCTTATATATTAGAATTAAAATAAGGTGGTTAATTTTAAGTTGGTAGATTAAAAGGGCTTATGGTGGATTTTGTCGTTAAATGGGTTGGTCTCGTGCTATATTGCCATATTAGTATGAGACGGTCCTAACTTCTTTTATTTGGTATGTTACAGTCGATCGCCTGTCAGGAGATAAGATAAGAACCTGGAGTTACAGATGAGAAGCCGGAGTTACAGAAGACGGGTGGCTTATCACAACTGTGTAACTGTGTTATTGGGTTCGGTGCTTAGTGTAGGATTTAATGGAGGTTCTAGTTAGTGTCTCTGGAAATGATTTTAGTCTCGGCGAAAATTGTTACATTTATCTACTAAACTTGGCTGCCTCTATTCTGTAATAAGGATCCTTTCGTGCAAATATTACGAATTTATAGGAAGTCTTGTAGCACTCTGACGACGATCATAATGGATCATAATGATACTCCGTATTAAACTTACACAAGGAACATCATCTTAAAAATAGGGGATTGATAATGTCACCGCTCTTTTTGTTAATGCTACAACATTATAAGGTATGTTTAAGGGCATGTTACTATGCAATGGCTCACAAAAATGAGTGGCATTAGTAATTTTAGTGTTATTATGCCTTCTCTAAAAATATGAGTGGCATTAGTAATTTATTCTGGCATTCCTGAAGGCGTTCATTCTGGATGTCGTGGTTTTGGTTTGGCATTAATCTCGGTTTGAAACTTGATCTTAAAACCAATGAGCACAAATTGATCTCTCTGTGTTACAAACATGATCGGAGTTTAGGTTTGATGTAACAGACGATCCTTTCACTTTAACCATTTGGTTCAAGCTTATACAGGCGAATGCCCGTATGAAGGTGTAATTCTCTTGAGTTATCACTACAACTTTCAAAAGGGTGAAACCGATGATTAAAGATCAAAACAGTAAATTTAAGAGACTGTTTCGCGTTACTGTAACAGTTTATGCCAATTCGTATTACAGCTGTTTGCAAGCAAATTTATTCGGTTTATTGCTTACACTAGTGAGTAGTGACGGAGCCAGAATTTCTTGTTAGAGGGAGCGAGAAATTCCAACTGGGAAAAACTGCTAATGTAATAGAGTAAACTAGAAAAAAAATCGAACATTTCAATTAAAATCTTCAATTTTTTCACAGTTTAGCTGTGGCGAGCGCCCCTACTAACCCTCGCCTGGCTACGCCAGTAGCCTACACTATAATTTATATTAAGAGGCAGATCTAAGTTCAACTTGAAGAGCTTTGTCAAGCCAAAACTCAGCATCTTCCATAATCTCAGGACTCAACCTAATCATCAAGATACAAAATTCAGTCTCATTAAGTGCACCATCCTTATCGATATCGCCTTCTCGAACCATTTCTTCAGCTTCATCCTTACTCATGTTGTCCATCCCAAGTAAGGCTGAGTTTTTCATTAAACTTTCAGTTGTGATCAAACCATTGCTTGGATCAATTAATAATTTGAACCCTTTACATAATTCTGACATGAATGTTTCTACATCAAGTTTTTCTGCCATTACTGGTAATAAATCTTTATATTCTGTTGTGACTTTGAAGTTTTTCTTCTGATTTTCCATTTTATTACGGAGTATGAAATAATTTTGTTTTAGGTTGTTGAAATGTATAGTTGTTTGGATAACTAGTTTTAATGGAAGAAGTGTGTGTATTTATAGCTTGGGTAGGTTGTAGAATTTGCGTTATTTATTAGTCTTGAAACCAATTATACGGCGACACGTGTTCTGATCCTAGCGGTAGAGTTAGTGTTGTGGAGATCATGTCACTTGGATGATAGTATTAGCAGAACACAAATCCTCATTGAAAACGGACACTATCGGTCACAAGTTGAAAATGGATAGTGTCCCTCTCACAATATGCAAGTGACACTATTTATGGGATGCTCCATTTCTCCCCACTTACCCTTCCACTTGTCTTATTGTGAGAGGGATACTATCCGTCACAAGCTCAAGCAATACGCTTTGTTAACAAAATCATGTTTTCACACTACTAGTCGCCAGTCGGGTTCATATGAATTCGTGATGGAGCGACAGAGTTAGAATTACCTTGAGGTTAAATCTAATTTAGTCGTCATTTATGTTATTACAGGCTTTAAATATCTCAAATTTGACATATTTTATAAATATAAAACGTCAATTGTCCAAAATCTATGCCGTCTCAACTGTTAAACACCGTTGTTCAAAAAACAACTACTCGTACGTCACTAGTAGGGTTTGATCCTAAACGCAATAAAGCTTTTAACGTTTTGATGTGGAAAAGGAAAACAATGCGACAAATAAAGTCGACTGTTAAGATATAAGAACCATTAATTAGTGGGAAAATGTGGAAAAAAAAAGGTTTTAAAGAGTTTCTAGGAAGGTTCAAAGAAGTACACTTGGAAGTTTTGAGTGGGGAATAACTTCGATTATTTTGATTTTGAGTGGATTAGATGTAAGTATGTAAGCATCATATTCTTATGTATTGATGGAATGGGAATGGCGTGATTTTATCGGCCAAGAGGTTTCGATGAAGCTTCCTTTTGGTCATACACTATTAATGAAATCATGTACTTGCAACTTTGGAAGTTGTTACTTGATCGTTTTTGTCAATTTCACAAGTATCAATCTCTTTCAACAAGAAACCAACAAAATTGGCAAGTAGGTAGGTAAGGAAAAAGTTCAAAATCATAAAGACCCTTTAGTAGTTTCACAAATTCTCATTTATGACGGATATATCCGCCGCAAGCTAGCGACGGGTTAAATACTACCTATGTAGAGTAGATAAGACAAAAGCAAAGTGTCTAGGAAGTAACAATCTGTTTTGTTTTACAATAAGTCTTGCTTGTGACGGACACTATCTGTCACAAGTTGAAGACGGATAGTGTCCCTCTCACCATAAGGCAACTAGGCAAGTGAGAGGGAAATGGAACACCCTATGGATAGTGCCACTTGCATATTGTGAGAGAGACACTATCCGTCTTCAACTTGTGACATATAGTGCCCGTCATCTATGAGAATTTATGTTTGTTTTATCTACCCACATGAGTAGTACTTAACCCGTTACAAACTTGTGACGGATAGTCGGATATGCCCGTCACAAGGGAGACTTGCCGAGTTTAAGAATTGTTGCTCTCTTTTAAGATGGTCTGTTTTAAGTCTAACAAATAAGTTAGGAGTAAACATAAGGATGAAAGTAAACAAAAAAATTAATTGGATGACTAAAACATTTAGTTCTAAATAGTTTACCAATAGACATGGTCTCATAACACCACACTACCATCAAACATCGTCTAAAAAGGACAAATGCCATAGTCGGAACTCGGAAGCCACACTAAGCTATTGGAAAAATTGCAGCCTCAAGAATGTTGCCACCAAATTGAAAGCATGTATTCAAGACCCACAAGTCACAAGTATACAACAACTTTACCCCAGTGCCTCAGGGGGTGTCGGAGGTTCCTTAAAAATACTATATCGATTAACTCAACTACGAGGATATGAACGTTTGTCAAAAAAAAAAAAACTACGAGGATATGAATGAAACAGGGTCCATTTATCTATCCTTTGTTCTATCTACCATCCTCCATGAATCAACGCTATATCACGTGGCCAAGACGCCAATGCTTCCAAGTTTTTCCAGCAAGCCCTTCTAATAGTTCGTCGATCTGTAACAGGAAAATGGTAGTTAGGTGTAGGAAAGCGTACATGGTTCTTCCGGTATATTGACATGGTAAATTTCTTCTAATGTGGTTTGGTCATATACAACCAGGATTGAAGCAAAGATCATAACCGGAGGGGTGAAATAACACAACATGCATCTATTTTTTATGTCAAAATCAAAGGGAAGTAATATTGTGAAGTATAATAAGGATTTGATTAGGAGGAAGTCTCGAACCGTGATCATCTAGAACCTCAAGTGTTTAGCAAGCACAGAGTACCAAATAGCAAAACGAATTTTCTTACATGTGCCCTATTCATGTTTTCGCTCCCTTTTCTTCCTTGCCTTTTTTCTCATTTACGAAGGACATTTTAGGTGCGCAAGTACCGGTGTGCGACAGATTCTAAAGGATGATTCATGTCAGCTACCCCCAAATCATTTTTAAATTAAGGCTCCGATAGGGGTGGCGTGGGTGGTGTTGCCCTAAGGGCATGTGTTAGAAAAATCGAAGACAAAAAAGAATATAGTTAATTAACCAGGAAACATTCTAAACAACACCAAATTTGGACCGATAAGCTTTCCTTAAACTTCAACACTTTATACTTAAGAAACACTCCAATCAACAATAGTAGTTGCCTAAGAACTGAGAAGTTAGTCTCTTAGAAGATCGTCTCACACATTACACGTGTGAGGCAGACTCATTTACCCATTAATTGAGCTCATACTAGTAATTAGTATTGCGTGAAGAACGCCAAAAGAACTATAAGAGACTCTCGTTTAAGTATTTGAGAATATTACGATTCACAAAAAGCTGTATGATTGACACAGCAAAATCAATTGCCGGTCACTGGTGAAGAAACTACAACACAACTCAGACAAGTTAGAACCACCAACACTAACAGTACTCAAAACTGAAATTGTTACTGACGATATATAATTATGGAGTAGCTCTGAAATGTCCTTGTTCTGTTGAATAACCTACTTGGTTGGCTTCCCGGAAACAACTAACAAACCACAAACAACCTCAGAGATCAAAAGTAGATCCAAGAGCTTGGGGCCTATTAAAGGCCACCCTCTTCTCTACAACCACACTCTCCAACGCTAACGGCCACCCAAGAATCCAAGATACATTGCTCAATCCTCCACGACTCCACAAATAAAAGTCCTCACTTATCTAAGCCTTCAAGAGCCCTAACCATTCATTACCGACAAATTCACAAAAAAATTCATGTATATGTATAATTGCACGACATTATTCACTAGAAGATCCGGAAACTTTTCTACATTCACTAATGTTTTTTCTTTTTTTTTTTTCTGACAAGTATATTTGCTGCCTGGTTCAAGATCTAAAGTTATGGTGGATAACTCCATAAACAAATAATTGAGAACAATATGCTGCGTAATTAGTTAAAGGTGGAGCGTAAATTCAAAAAGATTAATTGAACTATTAATGCGTAGAACATATACTTAAAACTTGAATATAATTCAACTATAGATGGACTTACTTCATAATTAGACAAGAACAGCACCCCGGTAGAGATTCCAAAGACTCGAAGAATGGGTTGGATGTTTCAGTATGAACTTTCTAGTGAATCTGTCTTCGTTCATACTGAGTAATGTAGGTAAATGCAAGCCGTTCAGCAAATTCTTCTCTTTCAATGCCATAACCACTTTACACCTAGGAATAGTCCTTTTATCCAACGAATACATACATATCACGGGATGATTAATCACATCCTCCGGTTTAACATCCATAGTTTTAACAAAAAACTCAAAGACCCTCTTCAATTTCTCCTCCGACTGAGACAAAGAAAGTGGTTGGCGTGCCATGGTAGACGCGATATCTTTATCAGACCACCCTAAACTCTTCAAAGTTCCTACTTTCTTCTTCCAATTCGACTCACTCATTGACATAATCACCCGAAAAGCATGAATAAACATATTATCACTCGGCTCAACCCCATATTCTCTTACAGTCGAAACCCTATACCGAATCCTATCAACAGGATGAAGCAATGACCTAGGGTGCGAAGTTAACAGTTTCAAAATACTACTCAAAATACCAAAGATGACTTGGTCTAGTGGTTAAGACGGAGGTATTGTGAACAATAGGTCCCAGGTTCGAATCTCCCTTCCCTTCTGTTGTAATGCGACTAAGTGCGCGCTTNAAAAAAAAAAAAAATTACTACTCATTGGCATTCCTAACATCTATATTAGGCTGTAAAGTCTTCCTAACATCTGAAGTCAATAGCCAATTAGCCCTCCTAACAACAACCACACTCGCGGCTTGATCAAGTTTCATCAATTCTCTCAAATACTCGTAATTTGGAATCAAATGATCAACCAAACTACGCCGTAAAATAAATGTATTCTTAATAATCATATCAGGTAAAAGACTACCCAGAAACACATTTTCATTAAGGAACTTCAATTTAGGTTCAAGATTTGATTCTACATTAGATCTAAGAATCCTAGGACACTTTTTTTCAAGAATAGCTATCTGGGTATCAGTAAAATGATGTTTTTTCAAAAGGGTAATCACAGATTCCTTCTTTTCTGCAGAAATTTCTTCCTTTTTTTTCTGGGTTTTTGGTTTTGATAGTAGTTCAGTTGTTGTTGATACTGGTTTTAATGTTTTTGTTGTTATTGACCTAATTTGCAGGAAATAAACTAGTGATTTTAATGGATAATTTGACATTTTAAGCATCAATTACATGCAAATTACAAGGTGAATGAAAACATTGAAATTTGAAAGAGAGAATGTGCATTTACCTAAGAACTGAACGAGTTGGAGAATTTACCTAAGAACTGAACGAGTTGGAGAATTAACTGCAGCAAGAAATTGGTATGATTGGGTAAAACCGTAAATACAAGGTTTTGGGTTATGTATGGTTGTGTGCGCAAAGGACACACAAGCCACGACCTAAATAAACATGTCGATGGTAATTTTTTTGTTACACAGTCAAACGGTTTTACTCAAGACTCTCTCGAATCAAGATACGGAAGTTTTTTGTTTGTTTTGGAATGGGACTTTAGAGCATCCGCAAAGGTGGAAATCAAGCTTTCCATATACATTCTCTTTCCTCATATGGGGCTCCTCATTGTTGCA
>LHUT01005368.1:0-12893 GCA_001412135.1 Silene latifolia subsp. alba | reverse complement strand
TTAGCGTAAACAATCCTCGGAATTAGCTTAATCACCTCTTCTCTCATTTCCCTAACTTTCTCCTTAGGAATATCTAACAATATCTTCTCAATGCTTACATTCCCCTGTATCAATTCATCCATGGGTATAAACACGGAATAACTCGAATAATCCTTAGGCAAATGCCATACATATTGCACGTAAGCCGATCCTGGATGGAATAAAACCGGTATACACCCGGCTAAGATAGTGTCGAAAACAGATTTTCTAGTAAACGAATCCCCTGGAGGTTGTAAGCAAAAATCCGACTTTTGGAATAAACCCATTACAGTCTCGGGTTTAACATCGGGTCTAGTGTGAACGTACTTGCAATTATTCTTGTCTCGCGCAGCTAAACACTGCGCGATAAGAATATTTCTTATCAATTCCTTAATATTAGGCCTTGGTGCACCAGCAAATGAGAATAAATATTCCCTTTTATTTTTCCTCATCTTTTCTTGCCAATTTTCGACTTGAATTTTGCTCGACGGGTGGAAATAAGTCGGATATGGTATCGCAATCTCGGATTTACTCGAGGGATTTGCCTCAAGGAGTAAACTAGTCATGTTCTTGATTTCGGGTAAATTGAGTAGATGGTTTCCCCAATTACCATTAATTGAATTGTCGAATTTTCGACTAAAATCCCAAGTTATTCTACCAGCTATTAAAAAATGATCTCGTCCTCCAAACAATTTCCACTCGGGTTTTTTACTTATATACTCTGCTAATTGCATGGAAGTTTCGTCTGTACGTGTAGCAGTCGGATCCCAAAGATACCTTCCTACGTCTAAACCCGAATAGAATGGTACAAATATTGCATTTGCTTTCGAAGAATCATTTGTTAAGCATTTATATTGTTTCATTCTGTTATGGAATATGACTTCTAATGAAAATTGATCAGTTGCAAACCAGTTAGAACCCGAGAACACGGTCATGGTTTCGTTTGAAGTATTTAGTCGAGGACCGAGACCCGAGTTCTCAAGTAATCTACATGCATTAGTAAATATGTTGAGTGTAGTACAATTTTCGAGGAAATCAAGATTGAATTGTGTAGGAAGTTCTTGGATATAAATGTATTTTCCGACACATTTGTACGATTTCTCGGTGAATTCGGGTTTGATGAGCAGAACATCTAGAGTTGGAGGTATTTCATTAGGAAAAAATAAAGGAGGGATTAATATAAGTAATAAGAAGGTAAAAATAGAACAATTTATGATGAAAAACCATGAGATATTAGAATAATATTTTGCAATATGAGCATGGTTTTCATTGTTTTGTAGTATTAATTGATAGTCTTTTTTGAAGGGCATTTTTGGAATTTGGAATAGTATTATGAGGAAGAAAAATGATAGTATATAGGAAGTTGGTAAGTAGAAAAAGATGATTTCATGGACGTTTATAGAAAAGAAAAGGTTGAAAATTCATAAACTATGTGCACATTGACTACAAATAGTAGAAATTCAAGAAATTATTAGGTACACTCGATTTGTTGTGTACCACGTCATCGTAAATCAAACTAATGAGAATATTGGATAATTGAGCATATTTCATACGGAGTATAAAGGATAGTGATAACGCTGCTTGAAAATTAATCGCGACATGCAATATATGTAACTATGTGAGTGTACTATTAACATTAAGTAAAATTTTCGTGGAAAAAATAGTCGTAAAGACTTGGCAAACCAAACACCCCGAATGGAAGAGCCGAATTTGACCTGAACCCGAATTGACTCGACTCATTATGACTTGACCGGAACGTTTATTATTATATATTAACCATTGTACTAAAATAATAACTTGATTATAATATACCTGAAAATGACCCAATCTCGACTCAATAAGACCCTAGTTCTTGCACATTCAAAATGAGTCGGCCCAAATTGACCCTACCCGATTAACCCGTTCATCGGGTCTAATTGCGTATACCCAAAATGGAAGTGAAGTCAATATTTGAGCCAATAATGTTGTTATCATAGAATATTTTTTTCATTGATTTATATAAGAAGAGTATAGAAAACGTAAGTTTGTAGCCGGCGAAATGAGAAATGAGTCACACAAAAGAATAATCAAAGTTGTATTGTTAATCACAATCAATGATTTTATGGTTAGCAAGTCATTCAAATAAAGACACAAGAAACAAAATGAATAGTTGAAATTGTCAAGACTTTGATTTTTCTCTTAACAATTTTGGAGAAAAATAAGTATAATACCATCAAATACAAGCCCTTAGACAAATTGAGCAAGTTTTCAAATTAAATCATTGGAAAAGTTGTCGATTTTGACATAAATTATCGGTCTCATAAGGTACGTTGTAGACTTGTAGTATATCAAATGGGATCGTCTTATACATATATAGCTAAACTATAACGGGAATATTATTTGTTTATTTTCATTATCGTTACAATACAAACCAATTGGTATGTAATATTGTAATGAAACAAACGAAAACAATAAAAGAAGCTACAAAGGGAGAATATGATTTTTAGTGGGTTTAATTCAGGTCATGAAAACCGCCTCTCGTGACTTTACCAGTTAAGCTAGCTAACATATGCAACTCAGGTATCATTTTAATGAAAAAGTCAAATGAAACTAATCGAGTGAAATAGAAGAATATATATAGTAATATCCCACACTCATGACGAGGATTAATCCTAGTCTAGATGATCTAAACTTCCCCACAAATTCTTTTTGAACACCATCTTAACTTAAGACGTACTTACAATCGATTTAAATAAAGATAAAATGCAACAAGGGTTATAATTTATAAGAGGTCTTAACTTAAAACGGTTTTGACTTACTGAATCTTCCCTCCCTCCATTTCCATTTTGATCTTCTCTACTCTTTCCAAAACACCCTTCATTGTAACCTCAAATGCATCTTCCAAATTTTCGACTTTCGAATTAGGATTCGCGTAAACGATCCTCGGAATAAGCTTAATCACCTCTTCTCTCATTGCCCTAACCTTCTCCTTTGGAATCATTAACAACCTCTTCTCAATGCTTACATTCCCCTGTATCAACTCATCCATAGGTATAAACACGGAATAACTCGAATAATCCTTAGGCAAATGCCATAAATATTGTCCATAAGCCGAACCAGGATGAAACAAAACCGGTATACACCCGGCTATAATCGTGTCGAATATTGATTTTCTAGTTAATGAATCCCCTGGAGGCTGCAGACAAAAATCAGAACTTTGAAACAAACCCATTACAGTCTCCGGTTTAACATCCGGATTTGTATGTACATGCTTGCAATAATTCTTGCCTCGCGCAGTGCTAGCTAAGCACTGCGCGATAAGAATATTCCTTATCGATTCCTTATCATTAGGCCTTGGAGCGCCTGCGAACGAGAATAAGTAAATTCTTTCCATGTGTCTCATCTTTTCTTGCCAATTATAGACTTCAAACCCGCTTGACGGGTGGAAATAAGTCGGGTATGGTATAGCAAGCTCGGATCTGACCATGTATCTCGTCTCAAGTAACAAAGTAGTCATATTCTTGATCTCGGGTAAATGGAGCAATCTATTTCCCCACGCGTTAACTTCAGACATGGTATCAGAACCTCGGCTAAAATCCCATGTCATTCTTCCGGCTACTAAGAAATGATCTCGTCCACCAAATCTTTTCCACTCGGGTTTTTGACTAATATACTTAACCAATTTAGTCGATGTTTCATCTCTTAGGGTAACATTTTCGATCCATAGGTACCTCCCTACGTCTAGGCCGGGGTAGTAAGGTACATAAACAGCCGATGACTTGGAATAATCATTTGTTAAGCATTTATATTGCTTTAGTCGACCGTGAAATATGACTTCTAATGACCATTGATCGGTGTTAAACCAATTAGACCCAGAAAAGACGGTTTCATCAGGAAAATTAAGTCGAGGACCTAAACCAAAGTTTTCGAGGAGCTTACATGCATTAGTCCACGGGTTGAGTTTTTCACAATTGTTGAGCAATTCGCTATTGAATTCTCCTGGAACATCAAGGACGTAAATATACTTTCCTGCACACTCGTCTGGTTTTCCTGCAAACCTGGTTTCTGCATCATCTTTTGACGGTTTTTCTACTGGTTTTCCTGCAAACCTGATTTCTGCATCATCTTTTAACAGTTCTTCGACTACTTTTCCTGCAAACCTGGTGTCTGCATCATCTTTTGACGGTTCTTCGACTGGTTTTCCTGCAAACCAGGTTTCTGCATCATCTGTTGACGGGTTTTCAACTGGTTTTCCTGCAAACCTGGTTTCTGCATCATCTTTTGACGGTGTTTCTACTGAATTTTCGACAAATGGGTTTACTGATATATCTACAGACGGTGTAATAACTCGTTCATTTCTTACAACATCGAGAGTTAGAATTTTATTATTCGGAAAAAACATTGAAGAATTTTGGTATGCCAAAAATAGGCTGAGAATTGAACATGTTATGATGATAAAACAGGACAGTGTAGAGCAATAATTGATAAGACCTTGTCTTTCATTGCTTCCGATAATTTGATAAAATTTATTAGACGGTTTTGAGTTCGAACTAGTTTGAGAAAATCTCGAAGAAACCATCATGAAAAAATGATGATTTGACAACGAAATCCAATCTCAAAAGTTGATGATGGTCGAGGGAAAGACGATTTTATAGAAGTTTATCGACTGAAAAAGATTAAAATGGACTATATGTCTATATATACATGTAAATATCTGATGCTAGAGATTCTTAAATAGATGTGCTCGGATTTATACATTATAAATAATCGTAAGAAGTCACAGCTAGGGGCGAAATGTCGTTTTCATTGAAGAAGAAATAATTTTTTAAGCATTATTTCGAAGACGAGAGTTACGTTTCATTAATTTTTATATAAATGAGAGAATATTATTCGCAAATACTTATTCAAACAAAGAAAAATCAATATATGTGTATGAAGAGACAGGATAAATCAATTAATTATGTATAAACAAGGAAGTAATCTCAAGCAATAATTTATGGGTTGCCAAGTCTATGAAGGAATGGTAATACCAGACAACGACCACGACTACGACAACAACATTATATTAATAACATGAGGACGGCCTCGTATTCATGGACAAAGAAGGAGGTCAGATACTCAGATGTATTTATTGACTACTACTTCGTACAGACAGTTGAGTGAGTCATTTTGCTTTATTCCGCTATTTCTATAGAACAACACAGAGTTGTTGAACTGTAAGTTAAAAAAAACAGGATCTTTTTATGCATCATCTGAACTGTACTATACTGTACAGCTGTACTGTACCCTCTGAACTTAGCATTCCTGCTAATAGGCCGAACTATTATACCAATCGATATCGTTTTCTGCTCTATATTTTTTCTACTCAGCATTTTCGTTCACAATATACTCCATGACCATTAAAAAATTGTGTAAAAGCGTCTTACATAAGCGCTATTGTCAATGAAGCGGACAGTATAGAGTCAAGTTCTGTACAGAATTAAGGCAAATAGTTTTGTTGAAGGACTGTGAATTTTCATAGCCAGACATTGGTAAGTAGTATACGTTTCTAGTTAATATTCTGCAGATGAAACATACATTTCATCGAATGTCGTTTTAATAACTACCCAGTCAAATAGAGGAAAAATCAATGTGGCATCACCAAGACGCTAACGACAATCAATAATTGGTGGTTCAATAATGATGTCAATCCAGAACCTCAAAGATTCTGTTAAGAGAGTTGAATGTACGCAATCTTACAATGGTTTTAAAACACTCGAGAGACTTTCTAGACCTGACAAACTGATCAAGTGTGAATGACCCAACTCAACTAGGAAATATACCGCGCTACATAAACCCCTAAACCAGACTTGATCCGAGTTTTCTGAACAAATTATTTGAAAAAATAATAATAATCTCGATCTGAAATGTTCTGAAGCAGAAGCAGAAGTAGTGCAGAACGACTTGAACTGACCCGAACCTTTCTGAATGCAGAAAAAGTGCCTTCAAATTGAAAAAAAATGAAAAAATTTCACCTTTCTTTGATGCTGTTGCTTTTTTTACAGTGTTGCAGTAAAAATATAAACTATACTGCAAGTTGAAATTACATACAGTATTCCATCTCGATACTATGTCATCATACAGCCTAACCAATAACATATAACACCTTTCCTCGTTGGTTTGGGTGAACGATACTATATAGTACGGAGTACCTAAGAATTTTTCGTTACTGGATACCAAATGAGTCACCAAAGTACTTATCCCACTCATTATTTTCCAAATTCCCGAAAAAATTGTACTTCCAAGCGAGATCATCAGGAACGCTCTCAGACGATCCAATCTTTCCTCCCTGGAGTCCCTGCATTTCCATTTTAAGCCTCTCGACTCGACTCAAAACTCCTTTCACTGTTACATCAAATGCATCTTCCAAGTTGTCGACTTTATCATTAGGATTCGCGTAAATAATACTTGGGATTAACTTAATCACCTCTTCTCTCATAGCCATTACTTTCTTCCTCGGAATCTGTAACAGCCTCTTCTCAATGCTTACATTTCCCTGTTTCAATTCATCCATAGGAATAAACACAGAATACCGCGAATAATCCTTAGGCAAATGCCATATATATTGAACATAAGCCGAAGCTGGATGTAAGAAAATCGGTATACACCCAGCTAAGATCGTGTCAAATATCGATTTTCTAGTGTATGAATCCCCGGGAGGCTGTAAACAAAAATCCGAACTCTGAAACAGCCTCATTACAGTCTCGGGTTTACTACAGTCTGTTACTTCTGGTTTACAATGTACAAACTTGCAGCGGTTTTCTTTCGCTGCAAGGCATTCCTTAATAATAACATTCCTTATCGATTCTTTAAGGTTAGGCCTTGGAGCCCCGGCAAATGAGAATAAGAAAGTTCGCTTTTTCGTCCTCATTTTATCCTGCAAGTTACGGACTTCATTTCCGCTTGCAGGGTGGAAAAAAGTCGGGTAAGGTATGGAAATCTCGGACTTGCTCGAGGGGCTTGACTCGAGCAGTAAGCTTGTCATGTTCTTAATCTCGGGTAGTTGCAATAGCTTGTTTCCCCAACCATTATAATGAGAAGTATTTTCTGATAACCTTCGAAAATCCCAAGTTATTCTACCAACTATTAGAAAATGGTCTCGACCTCCAAATCTTTTCCACTCGGGTTTTTCTCTAATATACTTGGCAAAATTAACGGAAGTCTCGTCTCTCAGGGTAGCATTTAAATTCCATAAATACCTCCCAACATCTAAACCAGCATAATACGGCACAAATATAGCAGACGCCTTTGAATAATCGTTTGTTAAGCATTTATATTGCTTCATTCTATTATGAAATATTACTTCTAATGAAAACTGGTCTGTCGAAAACCAATCAGACCCAGAAAAGACGGTCTCATCAGCAAAACTTAGCCTAGGGCCAAGACCTGAGTTAATAAGAAGCTTACACATGTCTGTCCATGGGCTCAGAACCCCACATTGTGCGAGTAAATCGCTATTGAACTGGATAGGAAGATCCAGGACATGAATGTATTTTCCTGCACAGTCATCTGGTTTTTCTGCAGGTTTTTTATCCAAACTTTCTACATTCGAGGTGGGTGGATTGTTTCGACTCTTGAGAGCATTATTCGAAACATCTAAAGTAAGAATTGTATCATTGGGAAAAAACATTGAAGGATTGAGATAGACTAATAATAGTCCAAGAACAGAGAAAATTATGATGACATACCAGAATATACTGCAATATTTTCCTGCAGGAAATGATATTTCATTGCATCCTAGATATTTATTTGCATAAGAAACCTTCTTGGAGTTGGAAGACATTTTTGGGTCTTGTAACTTTGGATTAGGATTATTTTTTGGTGCAAATCTTGAAGAATTCATCATTACATTCATAAGAAATAATGAACTGAGCAAGAAATGGCAAGAAAATGCACATTCATAGACTTTTTTGCTGAGAAAACTGTGAATAAATTATACGGTAGGTCTTCTGAGAGACGGTTTTTAACGAATTTGAGAAAAAGGGGTTGTGTTGCTAGTAGCATAAAACAATGAAGGTCTAAAGTCTAAACAACATGACCTCAACTTTGGTACATTTCATATTAAGATAAAATCATTAAAATGTTTGCAAGTGGTGTTTAAAATATCTTTTCAATATGTCAACTTTCAAGTTTCATCATTCAAACAAACTTATTCAATAGTTATTATTTTGACATAAAGAGAGTCACAAGGGCAGTTTTGAAAAAGACTAATTTTTAACATTGGCTTAAATGTCATATATAAATATATTTACTAGAGAACTACTTCATAATGAGATAAAGCATATTTATTTATAGTTTTTTTTTAAATTAAGGAGAACTACAAGGATTTTTTTTTTTTTTAAGGAAGATGAGATTTTGAAAATGGTTCTGAGTAGTAAACAAAGAAATTAATAGTTTACATTACATTTTCATTTTTTAGATGTTTCGGTTAATAATTTATATTTTCTTTTTTCTAGTAAATAAATCAACCCGTGTGGGTGAGGATCATTACATTTCTTTCCTTAATAATTGTGTATAAAGTAACGGTAAACTATCTAGTGGGACGGGGAGAGTAATTAAGTACATCATCTACTTTACTCCTTCATTTCATTTATCTTTTGACCTAAGCAAATGGGATTAAAGTGTAATTAAAGTGGGAATAAACCAATAAAATAAGAGATTAATAGTAAATAAATCAACTGTAAAATATGATTAAGGTTAATATAAGAGACAAGTGGGGCCATGTATCATGCTAAGATGTTGGAAGAACAAAAAAAGGCTTAATCATTCCTTAATTAATCATTAAACTCTACATGTGAAAATGTGATGAACATGGGTAGGCATAGGATTTGTGCTAAAGCCAAATTTGCTAGTAGTTGACTAGTAGTCAACATTGACGGGTAGTTGGGGTCCAATCCAAAGGCTTGTTTTGGCCTCTTGGGCTTGAGAAGCTTTCAAATAGAGATGAAAGTGGGCACACGGATCATTGGGCTGACAGTTCATGGTCCATTTTAGCACGATATGGATTGGCACGACCCAACACGATATGGCACGGTACGCCATGGGTTGATGGTTGAGAAGGAAAAAAAACGTGTCTAACCCACGCACGACACGACCCACCTGGGTACGACACGCTTGGGCGCGCCCAAAATACAAAGAAATAAGGCTAAAGGCGAGAAATTGTTTCGGCACGCCTAAGCACGCCATGGTCAGTGGACCGTGCCATTTTCTCCTTCAGGCACAGTGGGCCGGCACGACACGAGGCCCACATTCCTGTGCCAGGCTGTGCCATTTTCTCCTCCAAGCACGGTGGCCGGCGCCACTCACAGCCTGTCACGACCCACTTCTATCTCTATTTTCGACCCGTCACGAAATGACCTAATTCAAAACCAGCAGTACAGTAATGACCATTTTCCGAGTAAAGGGAATTAAGTCGAGATAACTAATTTGAAATCGTATTTGAATTCAGGTACACGAATGTATTCTACCTGAAAATGACGAAGATTATAACCAAAAGAGTGAAATGATCACGATCTGACTCGAATGTGCTGACCCAAAATAACAACATAGTCAAAGCAAAGCAAAGCTCAGCTCGACCGAAAATTACCTAATCCGACCCGAGTGCATACAATGCAGATTAAAAGAGAAATTTACAAATAAACTGTCAGCCAAGACTTGAAGAATGAGATACAGAGAGAAAGGGTAAAAAGAGGCTAATTTTTTTCTAAAAAATTACTGATTCTAAGATTAAACTAGTTTAAAAACAGAAGTTTGCATTTAAAGAATGAGATGAATAATGTACACAGGCAACAGTACACATCCTGTAATCCTGTAACTGTAAATAAAGCAATACACATTGGCATCTCAGAATGTATGAAAAAGGCGGTAGCTCACGTACAAAGCTGAGAGCAAAGCTGTTGAACCCTGTAAGAGTCATCGCCGATCACTGGGTAGAGCTGGCTTCTTCCATTGTTGATGCATGTTAAGTTTAACTTGGATCCTATCTCAGTTGACTGCAATTATAACGCGCTCTATTCAGCAATTTAAGTCACAACTCGATTACTGTCGCTATTCTAGGTCTGTCACTGAGCACGACACTTCATTTTACGCTAAAAACATAAGATGACAGGGCGAAGACATTACCTCACAGAAAACTTGCTTAGGCTTGCAGCTCCATTTAGAAGTAGGGAAACAGGTCAAGTAATGGCACCATGAACAATACTCATTTCCGCTAGCTCCTCTTAAAACCAGCACCAGTCCAACCGTTATTCTGTACAAAAGATACAAACAGACGGTTTCAGAACAGTATTGTTTCTGAGACCGCTTCAGTAACGAGTGTTCAACTTACCCAGCAGTCAGGAGTAGAGCAGCGACAGCCCAGAGTACATACTGATAAGGCTTGTGCTTAGGTTTTACGGAATGAGAACCATTGCCAGGAAGAAAGTCTTTTCGGTTAACCCATCCAAATTGAGGGCGTATCAGAAGCACAAACCCAAGAAGAAACCCGGTAATGAACCCGCCTATATGAGCAAAGTTGTCCACATGAGGAAGAATTCCCACCGCGAGATTTATAATGATTATCAATACTAGTGTCAGCAATGCTGCAAGCTGAACCACGAAAATTGAAATTGTCAGAACGAACCTTATTGGAGGCTGCCAGGATTTGAACCTGTGACCTCTTGGTCACACGGCTCTGATACCATGATAGATGAACCATCTCAACCAAAACATTAAGGTGATGGTTGAGACTCAACTATTATATTTATTCCTATTAATAACTACCTTGTTGGCGTAAATTGTCCAGTTAGTAAGCAGTTCGGAGAGCATGGCACCTAGTAGTCCAAATAATGCACCAGAAGCGCCGACAGAGATTGTAGACTGAAGAAATAGAGCTGACAGTATGCTTGCGCCGAAACCAGAGATTATATATAACAAGCCAATCTTCACTGAAAATCGACAGCATTATAACTCATAAGACATAATGTGAACTCGAGAAGTAAAGTGAGAAAAACTTAAAAAAGCGTACCAAAGCCAAATTCTTGTTCTAACCGAAGGCCTATAAATACAAGGCTTATCATATTCGCAAGCACATGTACTACCCCGGCATGAAGCCACATGCTAGAGAACAACCGCCATACTTGATGTTCGTGTACCACCATATTGATTTCCAGAGCCCCCATTTTCTGTAATCTGAACAGACAAGTTCAGCATTGTCGATTAGATAAATCGTCTTTTTACACAACATTTCTGTGTTTTAGATCAATTTGAAAAATCTCGTGTAAGCGAGCTAATAGTATGCGATAAACCATAAAGTAATCGCCTTTTACCTACATTGCAATCCTATAAAGCACAATCATAGATTGATATTCCATTTCCACCAATTTACATAAAAATTACATAAAAAAAAAGCAGTTCAGATGCATATTCCTTTTTTCCGTGTTTCAGAGTTAGCCCACTTAAAACATTACTTGCATAGAACAATCTCATTCAAATTTCCTAAACAATTTAGCTCACCATAACCGACATTGCACACCTACAAAGGACAATTATAGAATGACATACAATTTCACCAATTTACATAAAAATTCCAAAAAAAAAACCGCAAAATCAAGCAATTCACATATTAAGCCATACTAAAATTGAACAAACCAAACTCAATTCCACCCAACACAATAAAAGTAAACTAATACACAATATGTAATTACAACTATCAGAATCATGTAAAGCCGTTTTACACTAATACGTAGTATTGCAAAGAATATAATAAAAGTAAACTAATACACAATACCCAATTCCAACTATCAGACTCATGTAACGCAATTTTACACTAAAATTACGTAAAAACACGTCCTTTCACCTAACAATTATTACGTAAAAAGTTACCTTAGACAAAAATTTGCGCGATTTTATACCAAAAACAGAGAAGGGATACTTACGTAGCGGATGACGGCCCAAAGAGAGGATTTTCCTTAAGAGGTTGAAAAGAAAACCTTCCTAAAAACTCAGGAAAACAAGAAAACGAATACTTTGGACAATCATTAACGTACATTGTTATAACAAATAGTACAACATTAGCCACAACAATCATGGGTACTATCCATGGAACCCATTTCTTAAACGGTCTCGTTTCCATGCCCCTTGTCGTCGTTGACGTCGAAATGCCGCTCATCTGCGTCCTCTCCGTCTCATGCACGAATACTATCGATCAAAGTACGTAACCCATCAAAAAACATGGGATTTATGACAATGTGAGTGAGATTTATCGAGTTTTATCGAAATTTGATTATTTTTGGACGTAAATTTGGTGAAATATTGATGATTGTATTGTAATTCCGGGATCTTAGGGTGATTTATATTTACGGTAGCTTAAAAGGGTTGTTTTGTTTTGGGTTTTTTCTTTTTGTTTCGATGATTTTATTGATTTGAATAGTTTTTGGGTTGGTTGGTGGGTTGTTTTCTTGCCTTGTTGGGTAACGGTTCACCAAAATCACAAAAAATGTTATACAAGTGGATTCGAATCTACTATTTATCATTAATATTCGTAATCGTGACGGTTAGTCTCCCTTTAAACGATTATAAATGTTTTGAATATAAAATGGATTAAATACTACCCCATGAAAATGACACAAGATTTCGTCATTACTCATTCCCAGTACATTGTGCTTCTTCTTTCATCCATTTAGGCCCTGTTTGGTAAAACTAGTTGAAAAGATACCTGAAATCCGGAAAGTTATCTGAAAACTGAAAAACTAACTGAAACCTGAAAAGGTAGCTAATAAGGTAGCTTAAGGCTCTGTTTGGCAAAACTATCTGGAAAGGTAGCTGAAAACTGAAAAGGTAACTGAAAGCTGAAAAGGTAATTGATAAGGTAGCTGAAA
>LHUT01005367.1:0-10035 GCA_001412135.1 Silene latifolia subsp. alba | reverse complement strand
TGTTTCGCGACTTTAGCGATGTTTCATTCATGAGATTTATTTTGGACCTTGCATGTTTGACACCTTCCCATTTGGATATCTTTATAACAGGTTCAGGTTTTAAAAATTACAGGTTTTTACTATAATGAACCTATTACAAATATATCCATGCAGTTTTATTCTAGAATTACGTGTTTACTTTTCCGCAATAATTGAGGGTGTCACACTCAGTAACCGACTACACACCGAAATGTATAGCCCTGCCAGGTTACCCATCGCAACAGGTAACCCACACTGCCAGTGGGGGACCGTAGCCTTGCCCACCAAATCCCCGCTCATTGAAACGAGCGAACCCAGATCATTAATGTGCACAGCCCCCTTGTGACGGGAGCCACAAGGGGTGAACATGGGGTTGGAACCATCTCCCGAAAATGTTGCCATAACAACAACCAATCAGCAGTATAATCTCAATCACAGTCCAACCAATAAATCAATACCACATCTTATAATTAATTACACAATCAATTGAGTAGGGAAACCTTACCTTTTTGCTATTCTATAAGAACGCGTCAATCACACAACGTCAAGCATGACTCCACATCGTACCCTACAATCAACAATCATACCATATCACTAAGTTATTCAAGATCTACTGCAAGATAACCAATTATTCACAAACTAATCTTGAAGAGCAAATCGATGCCGAAGGTGGCGAAACTCGACTCGGCGACCTCATGTATAGGCTATGTCCCTTCCTTGATTGTTGAAGGCTACTCAAGGCTGGTAGAGAGAGATGAGAGAATTGAGAGAGAGGGAAATTAGGTTTAGAAATGGTAAAATGAATCGTGGAAATGAATTACGTTTTAGTCACCGCGTTTTATATTAACACGCTGTCAGACGTGGTACTCGGTCACATACTCGACCGAGTACGCCGCACTCGGTCGAGTACCCGGTTATTCGACCGAGTGACTTCTACTAGATCGAGTATCGAGTTATGATGACAACGTAGACTCCCTTATCTCCCTTACTAAGGGCCTCTCATGGTCAACAGGTCAGTAAACGGGTCCCTAATCAGGGCTGGTATTACAGTACCGTACGATGATCTTATGCCTTGTTCTTTTGGGCTTAACAGAACTGAATAAAGGTGAAGTGTAGTGAACTGAATAAAAGTGAGCTGAATCGTGGCTATAATCGTAGATTAATATCATAAAACGAAAACAAACAATGAAATTGAAAACAAAAATATAAGATACGCGCATACCAATTAAAAGGAAAAATGATGAATACTCTGTGATAAAAGAAGGATTTAACTTCTTGATATCTGAATGCCTATGGTGGTTGGTCGCCGCCCTCGCTGGTCATCATTACCGTACAATCTCAGTTTAGGTTTAGGTGTAGAGGTGCGTTTAGGTTAGAGGAGAGTTTAGGGTTGATAAATAATGAAAAGAAGTAAAATGGAACGTTGTGTCTATGTGTTTGTTACGATAAAACTTAGTTTTTTTAAAAAAAAAATATTATACGGGTCTACGAGTCAGATCGGGGTCCCATACATCAGACCTAGAAACGGGCCCGAAATAATTGATTGAGACCCATACCCGACCCATACTCGTTTGGTTCTCAAAAATTCAGCCCGGGCCCCACCCGAAGGGTCCGAGTCGGGTCACTGGCCCACTGCCATCCCTAATCATAACAACAAGATACTCTTACTATTAATATCTTTATTATTATTAATGAATAATAATATTATTATATTATTATTAATGAACACTCCCTCCCATCTACTTCAAAGGTAATATTGACCCATTTTAATGAGGGAAAAGTGGGCCTATGTTACCTTTGGAGTGGATGGGAGGGAATAATAATACTTAGGGCGATTTACATATTATTACCTATTAAAATCAAAAAAAAAAAATTACTACCTAATATAACTAATTATACAACTTACTATCTACAACCCTACAACTAAGTTCATCCTACTACTAGATTGGCGGAAAATGGGACTAAGTAATATTTTAGTCACCTGGGCATACTCCCCTTAATGTCTAATGACTATTATGCCCTTACTTAATAATACTCTTTAACATTAATTCATTCTAACTCTCACTCTCATCATTTTAACCTAAATTACCCAGATTTACTATCTTTTTACCCTCTCCATCAAAATCCTCTATCTTACACCATTGTTGAGCCATATTTCGTCTTTAGTTCTGCTAAGTATTTTCCATTTCTTAATTTGTTATGTTGTTTATTTTTCTTATTTCTTAATTTGATACCCTAATTTCATAGTGAGTATGTTGTTAAATTTGGAGTTTTTTATGTGCTACATAATTTCAATTGGAAAATTTGGTTTTTTTTTCATACTTAATGTACACTTCTCATAGCGTTAAGTCGTTGCTGTTGTGGTACACCAAAAACTTAGCGTTGCTGCTATTCATGTACACCACTTCGGTAGTCAGCTGTGACTTGGTTTCAAGAATACAACACGCGATACGACAATTGTTTAGCTCTGTTGTTGTCTGGTATAGTCAAATAACTCCACTGTTCTTTCACTTTATTTATCTATTGTCTACTGTGTTTATTGTAGGATGTCACTTTGTATGAGGTATTACCATGGTGGTAATTTCGTATACAAGAAGGGGAAGACTGAATATGTGGGTGGGGGGTTGTTGTTAGATCCTGGTCTGTCTTTGGGGGATATTGGCTTTGTTGTGATAATGGAGAAGGGTAGAAAACTTGTGGGAACGGATAGGTATGAAGTTTGGTATAAGTTACATGGAAAGAACTTGAATAATGGTAGAAGGATGTTGATAGATGAAAGGGATATACCATTGGTGTTAGAAAGTAAGGATGCTTTTAATATTATGTCTGTGTGGATCATAGTCCTACCAGGTCAAAGAAACCACACACCTCAGAAAGTGAACTCAATGACCCCAAGGACAAAGAATCTAATGCTGGGTCAGTTTTTAAGTGATGTTGATAAGGTCTCTAGTGCTTATAATAAACAAAGCACCAGCTACAATAAATCCTCTACCTCATTAAGGAGAAGCCCTAGAGGACACATCCCTCCCAAAAATTCACAAAGTAAAGGCAAATCCCTACAATGTCCCTCTACAGAATCCACACCACTTCAAATAACTTTTCCAAAAAGTACTCATGTGAGCACATCTGCAAAGTTGAGTAAGTTTAATGTTATAATAAGGGTTGAGACAGTGACTGTTGAAGAGACTGAGAAAGTAGATGAGGACTTTTCCTCAAGTTCAGATACAAGTGATGTGGAAGTACATTTTGAGGAGATTCAGGAGGATAAGGTTATAGGTGAAAAATTATTTCAGGACATCAATCTTGGAGGAATACTTGATTCAATAAGATGTAACTTCAATGAAGTGAGATCTAGTTCTTCTACAGAAAATGAGGTTGATCCAAAAACTAAGGCTCCACCTAATACAATAGATCTTACTTTTAAAACTAGTGGGTTATTTGGAGTAGATAACTTGGTTGTTAGTTAGAGAATGAACGTTATGGTGACTCTGAAGAGTTGAAGAGTTTATAAGGTTCTGATGTTGAAGTAAAAGCAGATCCAAACCCTATATTTAATCCCGAAGTTGATTTCAAAAAGAAAATTGTTCTGAAATTAGGTTTGAAGTTCCCAATAGTTGTGGATCCCAGGTTAGCATTAAAGCAACATACTAATGAAAATGGGTATGATTTCTTCTATTTACATAATGGTAGAAAAAAACTTTCAGCTTATTGTGTGAACAAGTGTGATTATGAATGGGGCAATGTTAGGTTAAAAGTGAAGGCTTGCACTTGCAATAACCCTGACAAGTGTTTGTTCAGATATTGTGCTGCTATAACTCACTCAAAGGATGCCATTCAAATAAAGGGGATGGAATTAGAGCATACATGTGCTTTTAGTACATATACAAGGTCAAGTAACTTCAGAATTTTTGGCTGCTAAGTATTTGGAGGACTGGAGGATTAGACTATCATAGAAGCTTAAGGAATTTAAAGCAAGGGTGTATAAGGATTTGTTAGTTGAAGTAGGCTATAGCAAACTATGGAGGGCTAGAGCTACGACTAAATTATTGATTCATGGTAATGGTTCAGATGAATATAAGATAGTGTATGATTATGCTGAGGTTATTGAAAAATATAATCCTGGTTCAAGCACACATGTGCTTTATAAAAT
Organism: Silene latifolia subsp. alba; assembly: GCA_001412135.1. Taxonomy (NCBI): domain Eukaryota; kingdom Viridiplantae; phylum Streptophyta; class Magnoliopsida; order Caryophyllales; family Caryophyllaceae; genus Silene; species Silene latifolia. The sequence continues at coordinate 5,867 of LHUT01005367.1, read as the reverse complement.
AGTGCACAAGCCTATTCCTGTATTTCAGAGGATGTATATATGTCTAGAAGCATGTAAGCAAGGGTTTGTGAGAGGTTGCAGGCCAATAATTGGGGTAGATGGGTGTCACTTGAAGGGGTCATATCCTGGCATGTGTTTGGTAGCTGTAGGGAAAGATGATAATAACAACATCTTCCCTATAGCATAGGTTGTGGTGGAGGTTGAGAATACACAAGCATGGAGATGGTTTTTAGTGTTGTTATTAAATGATGTGGGAAGGAGCAACGAAGAAGGAAAAGGACTCACTTTCATGTCTGACAGGCAAAAGGTGCTTTTTCTAACTTTGATTTTCTCTAATTTATTTGTTGTGTACAATTTTGTAGCTGATATTTTATTCTCACATGGATTTTTCATTGCACAGGTCTTTTAGAAGCATTCTCTATTGTCACTCCTAAAGCAGACATAAGGTTCAATGTTCAACATATATTGGCAAACTTCAAATTGCATTTCACAGGCATGGCATTTAAAGAGAACTTTTGGAAGGCAGCCAAGTCAACAAAAAAGGTTTGTGGTTTCTATCTTACTGTGTTATTTTTTTTTCTAAGATTTGATGTGTGATTCTAAGCTATTGTCTCTTTGTTTAGAATGATTTCCTATCACATTTAGAGGCAATAAGACTTTGAAACCCGAGGCACATGCTTACTAGGCTGCCATACCACCTGAGAGTTGGTCAGACATGCTTTCACATACACTGCCAAGTCTGACATGTTGTTAAACAATATGTGTGAGACCTTCAATTCTGTTTTAAAAGATGTAACACCCCCATATACCAAAGTGCCTTACCAAGAACCATCCTAGCATATAACGGTGCTACCATCTCGGTTGCCCGAGGTAAGTATACCAACAGTGACCATCAAAGAACAATTATTAAAGTATAAAGTTAACTTATTACATCGTCTCAAAACTGAAAACCAAAGTATAAAGAATGTAAACCAAATACAACTCATAAGTATCTAAGGACTCATGACAGCGGAAGCTAAGACTCTAGGTGATGACATCTCATCCTCGATTCCGCAGCTAAAATGAAATTATCACCTGTCACAATCTACTCACCATCTCCGAATGGATCACCACAGTTATAGAAAACATAACCGGGGTCAGTTCACTGAATAATCAAGATAAGAAAATCACAAAGACAACCAATACAATCCAATCCAAGCATTGAACCATTCTCCAAACTCCATTAGTAACCAGTAACCTACTACACACCTATGTGTGTAGCCCTACCAGATTACCCATCGCAACAGGTAATCCTCACCGAAGTGGGGGACCACAGCCTTACCTACCTAAGCCCCGCTCATCGCAACGAGCAATAACCCATGTCCATTAATGTGCACATCCCCCTTGTGACGGGAACCACAAGGGGCGAATCAAGGGCGTGAAGTCATTCCCGATGATGACTCCACTCTGCCGAGGACGCACCTCGAGAACCGCAGACAATCAAACAACCAAGCTCACAATACCAATATAGCCATGCCAAATCCAAGGTATAATCTCAAGAATAGAAGTAATCATGCTAGTAAAACAATCACCATCTTGTACTTAAATATACAGTCAACTGAGTAGGGAAACCTTACCTTTTGCAATCCAAGCACACACAAGCAGTCAATAGCAATTCTCCATGACACCGTCACCCTTTACACAATAATCATATACCATCACTATAAACCATTCCCCCAAATTAACCCAAATTAGGGTTTGCACAAATTCTTACAATTAAAAATAATAAACTGATTAGGAATACTAGAGACTGACAAACACAATTGACACGATAAATGAGATCCAAAAGCACACAATCAATCAACCTTGGCTTAGGAAATGATGAAGATGATTGGAGAAGTTTAGGGCGTCATTAGGTTTTGTAAAATAATGATTTAGAAACTGATTAGAAACTGCTCAACACGCTATTTATACTTNNATCAAAACCGCGGAAATAACCCGTCAGACCGGTTACTCGGTCGGCCGAGTACGCCCTACTCGGCCGAGTGTTCCTGGGCAGTAACCTGACCAGAAAATACACGACACACTACTCGGCCAAGTTTCCCCTATTTGGCCGAGTGAACTAAATTCAGAAAACCGTGGTATTACAGTCTTTCCTCCTTAAAAACGAACTTTGTCCCCGAAGTTCACACCCATACCTACATGGCAAGCACACCACACAACTCTCATCCTCCATCCTGGACACTAACTCACCTAACAACGCCCAACGCCTACCTAAAAATGCAGCTCACAAAATAGCATCAACCATAGAGTAGCCCACCTAACTCCATAACTGTAACACCCCCATACAGCAAGGTGCTTTACCAAGAAGATCCACTGGTTTTGTGTACGAGTGAGGCTCGAGGATAGGTTACTAAGTCATGATCAGTGACCTACTCCTGCAGAATGAGGGGCGTATGATGATTAGGAGTTAACATCAAGGCGCCGCTTTGTGTTGTGGCTTTCAATCATTGCTGAATTCTGATGTTTGGGAGTCAACATCGGGGTGGCATCCTACGTTGCGACTCTCACTCATCGCTGAATTCTGATGATCTGGCATCAACATTGGGGCGATGCACCGTGTCATGGCTCCTGATCATCATGTCGTCCAAAATCTGCCAGACATTTTTTCTCCTTTTGTTTCGAAGTAGGAAGGAGGGGTTATCGTCATGGTAACTCCCTCTGCTTCCACTGTTACTCCTTTTCTTTTCATGTTGCTCCTTTCTTTTCCGGTTGGAGGGACGGGGAGTGCCTAGTTCGGTAGGTGGCCGATAGCCCCCATTTCATTGTTTTAGGCAAGTGTCTGTATGATAAGTATTTGTGTTGGACCCTGTTTGTATGGTTAGATTTGTCAAACGAGTGTCTGTGTATTTTGCGTGAGGCAGTTTTGTATATATGGCCTTTTTGTGTATTTTTGGTTTGTAGTTTTTTTTTTGCTTGGGTTTTTTGTGTTGACGACTTCTCGCTTGCCTTGGTATTTGTATGTGCAATGTTAGTGTAGAAAACAGGTAACAGGTAAAACATACACATTCACATATGTATATAAAGACGTAGAAATAGGCCACAAAATGCCGTCGAAAATAACTGCGATGACCCGAAGTTGGAATTTGAAATTACTCATTTGAAATTGAATTTTTAAAAATTCCACGACAAAACGTCACGTTTGGATTTTTCAAAACGGATTTTTTTTGAAATTTTGAGGAATTAATTTGTGTTTGAATTAAATTAACTCGAAAAATTGCGTCAAATTTTGCCAAAATTGATTTGCAAGTAGAATGAGATTCAACCCGTCTTTTGAATTTAAGACGAAGTGAAAGTAAAAGGAGAGTTTGTAAATGTGTTGGTTTTGTGGACATGGGCCACCTGCGACGCCGAGCCGATCTTTGGACATAACAGCGGTCTTTTGAAAGCCACGCTCGGAGGCGTAGAAATGATTTCCACCGGATCGTTTTAGATACGTCGGTTTCATCTCGGCAAGGGTCTCGAAATGATGCTAGAGATGTTCAGAGTCGCCACCAAGCATTTGTGTGATGCTTGGAACCCGTTCGAATCCACTTTATACCTAGGTCAACCAAGGCAAAAAGCGGTGTTTGACAGAGGTACTAAAGATAAGGAGTCGTCCCTCTTTAGCATCCTATCTTTAGAATGACCCTCGTTCGCTCTGGATAAGGTCGTCCACTATCCAAAGTTTCAGAGTAAGAGGTGAAGGTACATGTTGAGAAGCCCTTTATTTGGACACCCAATTCAGACTGCGGTAGCGGCCTTTACTGATCGATCTTGGTTGGTTAAATGCAAAAGTTGATAAAACGGGTAAATGCATGAATGAGCATCCACAAGTTTAAACCTATCATGTGAGTTTACTATGTCGGTTGTTTATCCAAATATCAAGTAATTGATGTCAAGTTGGATTTAATGTTGATTTTGAATGCAAGACGGAAATTAAACATCCATTTACCGAGTTAGGTTTATGGTGCATAACGTGATCCATTTGTCTTAGAAAGGTGTTTTGCAAATACAAAGTAAGATGGGGACTTTGTCAATCTGATAAGTTCTGTATTCGGGTTTACCGAAGTCCGGATCATCCTAGACAAGTGCTGGAAAGGAAGCAGGACCTGCATCAGGCAGCCTATTGAGGCGCGAGCCTTGGGGCGATGCAAAGGGACCTATCCAGGTTTGAAAACTGGAAATCAGTGAGCCGGTTTAGGCGCGAGGCAGCAGACGACCCAAATGGGTGTCTCCTGGTTGTTGAAAACGTTTATGAAACGGTTTGTAAAGGGGGTATTTGAACCCGTCTTTGTTGAAAAGGTCATTTAGACTGGTTTTGTGCCAATATGAAGAACGAGACTTGAATAATCATCATTGTGTTGATGATATTCGATGTCGGGTTCGGTTTTGCAACTTTGACATGAATAGTTTTGAAAAATATTTACTATGAACTAATTGTGTTATGTTCATTATTTTGTAATTAGTTAATGTTCATCATTGTACTCGGGTTTAAACCGACATGGTATGTGCAACCAAGGATGATTATGCATGTATGACTAATATGGTTGTTTTGGAAAATGTAAACAAATGAATAAAAGGTTTTAAAATGTCTTTTAAAAGGTAATTAACCAAATATCATCACCGAAACACGGATTAAACCGTCATGGTATAAGGAACCAAGGGTGGACATGTTTTATGGTTAAAAATATTTATCATAAAAATGATTTGAAATGGTAAAAACCAATTGTAAAATAAAGTGAAAATGGAAATAATGAACTCAAACACGTTTGAGTTCTGATCTAGACAGCCCATTTAGGCGCGAGCCACCTAGTTGTGACTAAGAGCTTCTGTTTCAGGTCAAAACTCGGGTTTGACTCATTCGATCTGTATTTTGGACCATGTTATGCATGTTTTAGCATGTTAAGGTCATAAAAATAGATAAAAGACATGAAAGGAGAGGATTAATTACACCCTCATACTTACATGCTAGGTCGTTGGCGAGAAATCGACGGAAGTGTAAAAAGTTGTTAGGTCGGAAAACTCGGTTGAAAACCATTTTAGAAATGTAAAGAGTGTTCGTTTTGTTTAGTGATTGTGTAGTTGGTCGAAATGGTCGGTCAAGTAATTTAATGTACGATGACGGTACCAAACAATGTGTATGGCTCGTATTTTCGATCGATAGGTCAAAAATACGTGTCGGTTTGTGACTTCAGAAGTCGAGTCTAGAATTTTAAGGGAGAAATGAGGGGGTAGACACTCACGTACCTTCAAACGGTGGAATTTGAGGGGTATTTATAGAGTATTGTATGGTTGTGTGTGTTTTGAGCGACGTGGCCGTATAGGCTGCTCGAAGAGGCGCGAGCCATTTCGCGGGTATTCGAGCTGTCTTGTCACTATCACGCATTTGAAATCATGATTTGTTCTATCCTGGGTTTTGGATGGCATGATTGCTATACTTTACCATCAAGTATACTGTGTATACTTATCATGGAAGCTTTGTGATGTTTGTTTTTTGTCTTTGACTCGGTTTGACTCGTTGTTGAAATCGGGATTTGAATTTTGAGTCGATTTTTGGTCCGGTGTCAGTTTTGACTCTAGTTAGTGTCATTGCGACCCCGTCGTCGTGCATTAAACACTCCAGGTATTTTTGAAATGTTTTGAAATGTTTTATTTTCGAAATCGTTTTAAGTTTTCCGACGTAAAGTTGTACACAAACTGTCGATCAAACGCCGCGATTCCAAAACATGTTGTAATCCGATAATCATCGGGTGTTTGTTGAGTCTCAGCAGATATTGGGTATCTACAAAGCCCCAACTTTGACTGAGGCTTGGACAGGGCGAAAGTCAAAGTAGAGCCCCCAGGTC
>LHUT01005366.1:15784-28680 GCA_001412135.1 Silene latifolia subsp. alba | reverse complement strand
TCAATTCATTATATTAATTTATTCCATTATAATTTAATTATATTAATTATTTTCCGTATAAATAATTATTACATAAAAACCCGTCTTAAATAAATAACAGGTCAACCCACTACCCAAACCCATGAATTCCCGTAAAAACAACTGAAACACACACCCATATACACACGGCAAGACCGTGTTCATCGCTCTTCCTTTATCCGCCTTTTCCCGACATCACCAACCACCAATGACACCACCATAGCCAATAATCATCACTAGCCTACACCATGACGACTCCTGACGACCTCTAACCACCAGCTAAACCGTCCTAACCAGATCCCACAACCTCGCCCTAAACTCTACCCCACAACCCGACACAAACCAACTCAAGCATACACACTCACCACCTTACCACCACCGTGACAGCCCGTGGCCACCATCGTAGTCTCCCTTCACCCATGGTGGTCCCACCACCTACCACGACCACTCACGATAACCCACGACCCACCAATAACGACACAAGATCCATATAAGCAACACAAACACGCTACAACCACCACAACCGACAACCAACGTAACAACCACCACCTGCAACCACCCTAACACCACCACTAGGACCGCCCATAGCCGACCTAGCCAACTACCCAGGTCCCATGTTCATACGACAACCACACAAGGTACAAATTCCGTCTAAAGGCTCACGACACACAACCCTTTAGACGCCAAGTCCACCACCCACGGTGGTCAATGACGGTCAACAAAGGTCCTACTGGAATCACGACAGTCAAGGGCAACTACTAAGGTCAACGGCACTATTTATGGTGGTCTATAGGGTGTATAAATGTTAGATTAGTTCATTAAGACGATTTAAACATAAATTACGACGGTCTTACCTTGAGGCGATAATATTTGGATGAATTCCATTATTTTTCTCCCTTAGATCCTTCTCCCTTGCCTTAGATTAATTATATGTGTTTTTATGTTGTATATGATTATGGATAGGTAGAATAACTTATTTATATAAGTGTATGAAGGAAAGAGGGAGGAAGTTTCCTTAAATCAATTCTATGATTATTTGTTTTTCCTTTTTTTTGAAATAAAACCTCAAGGGGTTACATGCTATTAATAGAATCATACTCAACAAGATTCAAAATGTTCTCCGGGAGTCTTGCATCCCATCTACGATCACCTAAACGCCATGGACGAGCATGAGCGAGTCCATGAGCAACTCGATTAAACTTTCTACCTACAAATGACCAAGCAATAGAAGTGAAATTTCAACTCAACTCAAGAATATCACTAATAATCATGTAAAACTCGTTACGGCCCTGCTTTTGATTCTTTAAAGCTTCGATCACCTCTAGACAGTCGTCCTCCACCATCACCTTCTTCAACCCTCGGTTTAACGCTTCTTGGACTCCCAACAGGACTGCCATAGCTTCCGCTTCCCTTGGCTCCATTTCCAACCTCTCCTCCCTCGCCATTCCCCACACAACCACACCATCAGCACCTCGACAAACAATTCCCACCCTCGTACCAGTCGCTTCTAAAACCCCTGCATCCACATTAATTTTATACACCCCTTCCGCCGGTCTCTTCCATCCCTTCAGCTCCACCCCCGTATTCATCTCCATCACTCTCTCACCCTCACTGTCCCTTGTCTCTTCCACAATGTCCCGTACCCTTTTAATGATGTTCGCAACTTTCAATCGCTCTCCTTCAAAAACCACTTTATTACGCCCTTCCCAGATAGCGTAGCACCCCGTCATAAACATAACTCTCTCTTCCTCTCCTAGCTCCTTCCATACCATCTCCACCCACTCCCTCACCCACTCAACCCTTCCTATCTCCTCTATCTCCAACCCTACCCCTCCCCAAAACCCAGATAGCCCCCCACACCCCCCAAAGAGATGGACTGTCGTCTCTGTCTGAGCACCACAAACAGGGCAGGTCTCATCACCATGCTTCATACGAGAGACCAAATTTGCCCGAGTTGGCAATGCATTACTCGTCAATTACCAAAAAAAGACTTTAATGCGCGGCCATATCGACATCTTCCAAATGCTATTCCACAGTTGCTTCTCACGCTGGAAGTTAGATTGCCCCGCATTTCCTTCAAATTCATTCATAAGAAGCTTATAGGCTGATCGGAACGAGTAATTACCATCTTTCTCCGTATCCCAACACCAAATATCGCACGAATTCGACCTGCTCCATCTAATATTCATGATTCGTTCCTGCTCAAAAGGGAGAAAAAGGGCACACGCCTTCTGAGAATTCCACGACCTCCCATCAACGCTAAGTAACTCCGCCACAAGAATATCTTCATCATGATCCCCCCTTGGCGAGATAACCCTTTTCTTCTGCGTGCCTGGTATCCACGGATCCTTCCATATATAGGTGCTAAGGCCGTCACCCACTCTTCTCCTTAAACCCAAGCCCAGAACTTGCTTCGCTTCCCAAATACTGCGCCATGTGTAACTCGGGTTTGGGCCTAATTCTGAACTCATAAAAGACTTCCCATGAAAGTATTTACCACCCAGAACCTTCGCCATCAGAGAACTCGGATCCGTCACCAGTCGCCAAGCTTGCTTACCAAGAAGGGCCAGGTTAAAATTACGATAATCCTGAAAGCCTAATACTTCTAAACATTTCGGAGCACATAACTTTTTCCAAGCTATCCATGATATTCTCCTCTTACCACCATTCGAACCCCACCAAAATTGCAAGACCAACGACCGTAACTCATCACAGAAGTTATTCGGGAGCTTGAAGATACTCATGGCATATGTAGGGATTGATTGGGCTACGGCCTTTATCAAAACTTCTCTACCGGCTTTAGAGAGCAGCTTACCTCACCAACCCGACAATCTCCTAGTCAATTTATCACGGATGCAGCCTAACATTGCACGTTTAGACCCCCTCCCCCTCCCCCACGACCGTCGGTAACCCCAAATATTTATCTTGTTCTTCCACAATCCTCACTCCAAGGCAATTCGCGATAGCTTGCTTTCTGACACCCCCTGTGCCGCGACTAAAGGAAACAGTAGTCATATCGTAGTTGATTCTTTGCTTCGAGGCCATCTCATAACACCTCAAAATATGCTTCACTCGATTAGCCTCTAATTCATTAGCCTTAACGAACAAAATGCTATCATCGGCGAATAAAAGGTGCGACACCATAGGTGCATTGTTAGCTACTTTAATGCCATGTATCGCCCTTGTCTCCATAGCTTTGCGTATCAGATTTGACATAACCTCCGCATAAATGATAAACTTATAGGGGGATCGCGGATCCCCCTGTCTGAGACCTCTACTCGGTCTAAACACATCTGTAGGTTGCCCATTAATCAAAATCTCAAAAGACACACTCGAAACACAATGCATAACACGGTCAATCCACTGAGCATGAAAGCCCATTCGCATTAATGTCTGTTTGAGAAAAGGCCACTCCACCCGATCATAGGCCTTTGACATGTCAAGCTTCAACGCCATATGTCCATCTCCATTTCTCGTATTCTTCATATGATGGAAAATCTCAAATGCAACCAGAATATTGTCATAAATAAGGCGGCCTGGAGTGAAAGCACTGTGGTTTTCTGACACAATCTCCCCCAATAATTGCTTTAAACGATTCGCTAATACCTTCGACACCAGCTTGTAGACGACGTTACATAAGCTTATAGGTCTAAAATCCACCATTTTATCAGGAGCTTTTTTCTTTGGAATCAAAACAATGTGTGTTCTATTCAAACCCTCCGGGAAAGGATTTCCTCTTAGAATACCCATAACCGTATGCATAACCAAAGGACCCACTATGTGCCAATACGTTTGATAAAACAGCCCATTCATTCTGTCCGGACCCGGGGCTTTCAATGGGTGCATTTGATTAAGAGCACAAATAACTTCCTCACTTGAGTAAGGCCTCGTAAGACCTTCATTCATCACCTCCGTCACCCTATTCCCTATACCCTCCAACGCATCATCAAAATTCCGCGGGTTACTTGTTTCGAACAGCCATTGAAAATAGCTAATCGCGACCTGAGCCACCATCTCATCTCCCTCTTGGACCGTACCATTACTGTCAACAATTTTAGAAATTAAATTCTTCATCTTCCGCTGCCCTGCCTTACGATGGAAATACTTGGTATTACGATCACCCTCTTTAAGCCAAAGCGCCCTAGACCTTTGCCTCCAAAAGATTTCCTCTTGTTTTAACAGTTGAGCTATCTCCACGACCAATTTTTTACGCTCCATAATCAACGGGGCAGAACGGCCCCCTGCGTTAAGCTTGCCAAGCCGTCTCCTCTTCATGTGAAGGTCCCTCACTATCTTGCCTATAGATATGCCCTTCCAAGCTTTGAGGTGTTTAGCACTATTCTCCAAAGCTTCAAGAAGCTCACCATCACCATTTTTCCAAGCCCGAGCAATAGCCTCCTCACACCCGCTTTCACCAACCCAAACCTGCTCAAACCGAAACGGTCTTTATTTTATATTAGTCCCTCCACTACGTCCGTCCAGCAGCACCTTAATCGGCGCATGGTCCAACCATTCTCGCTCCAGATTCATCAGTTTAGCATAGGGGAAGAGATCACGCCACTCATTAGACACCAGAGCTCTATCTATCCGGCTCTGTCTATTATCATCGCCCGCCTGACCGTTATCAAAAGTGAAGCTGTACCCCTCGAAAGACATATCTTCCAACCCACACTCATCCACAACCTCTCGAAACTGGTTCATTTGCCATTGAGGACGCACCCCTCCAAGCATCTCTGTCACATAAAGGATTTTATTAAAATCGCCCATACACAGCCATGGCTTTTGTGATTCCGAAGCAAGGAGTCGTAAGAGCTCCCACGATAAGTGTCTATCCGCTACAGAAGGTCATCCATAGAACCCGGTAAACCGCCATTCCACTCCATCCACTTGAATACCACAATCTATATGATGAACAGATGCCGACCTCAACACGCATTGGATACTTTTCCTCCACAAAACAGCTATCCCACCAGACCTCCCTATACTATCTACTTCGGTCCCGTCATAATCGTCTAAACATATTCTAACTCTTCTCAATTCTACGCAACTCAACTTCATCTCGCATAAGAACACTATTAACGGAGCTTCTTTACGGACAAGGTTACGAAAGCCTCCTACTGCATCGGGGTTGCCCAGCCCCCTGCAGTTAAGGCTCAAGAGATTCATGATGCCCGGCGGGGTTGAGTCGTCTCAACCTCCGCCTCAGGTGAACATACACCCATGATAGTTTTAGACTTCTTCACAACACTGCCTTGCCCATCCTCGACCTCATCCCTCCCCCTTTTCTCTTTCACAAACTGAACACTATTAGTAGCAGTAACCCCTTTCGTCTCCCTTCTGACTCTTGTCCATGTACTCCCCTCCTTACTATTCCGCGTGCTCACATTACCCACAGCATGAAGGTCTTCATTCAGAGCCCCCCGCCTCCACCCCACTCATCTGACTCACTCCCATGCTACACTCCAGTTCACCCTCCCCAGCACCCGCTGCCTCAGATTGCCTCGTCCCTCCTCTCACATCAGCCGACCTAACTTCCTTCGTTGCCAGGCAACCAGTAACCAACTGTTCTTGTACCTCATTCCCACCCACCTCCTCCGCCTTCTTGTGCTTTGTCTTATGAGTTAGAGCTATGCTTTGGAGTCTATGAATCATCCTGTCCATATGTTGCTCAGCTCGCTTTTTCTCCTCCCTAGCAAACACCTCATCTAAGGACCGAGCCACATTCTAACTCGTATTGACGGCCGTCTTCAGAACTTTCCATGGTGATGCCCTAAGTCCTTCATCATACCTTAATTCCCCCTCCTCATAGGGTCCATCATCGCAGTCCTTCTCCCCATGCCTGAGTATACCACACCCATAGCAGTACGTAGACAATTTCTCGTATTTAACCTTAAAAGATAACACCTTCAAATTAGGCATACGGATTTCGACGCAATTCTTCAGGGGTCGACGGATATCATGAAGAACCCGAACCCTAATAGCTCGTTCCATCTCAGGGAAAGGAGCTTCATCAACACTTACAAAAACTCACAATTGCTTCCCCAGATTCTCAAAAATTTTCACATTCGAACATCCCTTCACCGGAAGATCATAAATCCTTGCCCAAATGGGTAGGATATACAGCGGGGTATCAGTCATTTGCCCCTCCTCACACGGTTCATCGAAGCACCACACATACTTATCAAAATGCCATGGCTGACCTTCGGTCACCCGAATCTTGTCCCGCTCATCTGAGAATCTGAAGGCAAAAATTTTCTCCTTTGCATCAAGGATATTACCCACAATCTTCCCCTTAGGGTTCCACAACTTGATCATAGAATCAATAGCAGCCGTAATGTTAATCGATTTTGAACTCCAAATTTTTCCAACTAGCACTGTGCTCTCTTTATTTTTACTCGACTCCTGTCCTAAATCCCAGTCAAAAATCTCAACTTCCTTCTCCATAGATCTCCCAACAATCGCCTTATATTTTCTCCTTAATGTTTCGCCCATAAGGCTTAGACAATAAGGATCAAAAACCCTAAAAAACGATAAAGAAAACCTCCAGCACAGAACACCATAAGAAAGAGAAAAAAGAAAAAAGGAAACTTACGTACCCAAGCACGCAAGAAGAGCCCCGATCGAAAGGATGTGCGCGAAGATTTACTCAGACAGCGACTTCCATAGGAAACCCTATGAAGAGTTAGCTGCCTTTTTTCACCCTTTCATTTCAATCGTGATTGTTTTTCCTTTCTTTTGATTACATAATATTAGTAGTAGTATACAATTACAATTCTATCAATATCCTTAATCTATCCCTCATCCTACACGTGTAACACGACCCAACACTATTTCCGTCTCAAACATTATTTAATTAATTTATTTCCGTCTTACAACTTAATTATTCAATTAATTAATTTATTAAATGTCATTTAAAACACATCTTAAATACGGAGTATTACAATAATCATTGATCAGCATAGCACTCGAGATAGGGGCAGGTCTACCGGTGAACAAAGGTAGGTAGCTACTAGCACCACACTCAGTCGCTACATCACTAAGATATCCCTTCTTGTCCCAGGCAAGCCTCAAGTGGTCATCAAACTGGTCCAAGGTCAGATAAAAACTAGTGTTCATCAACCGAAAACCCACCCTCTTCCCAGCTACATCATAGGTAAAAGAACTCATAAACTCAAGNNNNCTCAAGGGTCAGAAAAGCATATGAAAGCTTCCTCAACCGATACAACCCCTCCAAACCCAACACCTCAAAGATGTGACGGACATCTACCTATATCTTCAACCCCTCCAAAACAACCGGATCTATACACCTTGTTGGTCTCAAGGTGTGACCTAGAAATCTAACAAAGGCATCCCTTTGATTGAAATCAGAAAAAATTACCGTCAGATACTCGGGTACCGGCGGAACAACGACTCCTTGGCTTCCTTCTCCCATCTTTTCTGCGGCGGCGGTGTTAGCTCGGGTCCTCTTGGTCTGTCGTGTGGCAGCTGTTCTCGGCATCTGTTTCAACATAGATTAGCCAAACATCAGGTTTTATAGACTTAAATTAGAAACTTTCAATTGTCATATACGAAAAAAGATGATGCTTAGATGAATTTCTTTTGCCAAAAACATGTGAAATTGGAAGCAAAACATAGTCTTACTAACCTCCTTTACTCTTTGTAAATCATAAAAGATGAACTGGAATTTCAAAATACGGAGTTTAGACAAGTTATAGAAGGATTCTGGGTTGATTTGTACCGAATTAAGGCCAACAATTCGACACTTGTAGCAAATTTGGGACAAAATTTCAAAATTGTATATTCAAAAGATGAAGCTTTAAGACATATTTTTTTATGAAAATAGCTAGAATCAAGTATCAAATATGATATTATCAACATCTCTTGCCCTTTTTCATCCGTTAAAGATGAATAAGATGTACAAAATCAAAAATTTGGGGCAAACCCTAGAAAAATCCGGGTTGAATAACATCAAAAATTGGGCTTAATTTGTAGTTCCTAACATCAATAACAAGGATTCAAGGTAGTTTATATGAAAATCTAGCAATTACAACACAATCTTAGAGCATAAAAATCGAAATTTCAGAAATTCCAACACTACCACATGTTTCTATTTGTATCAAATCAAAGAAGAAGTAGAAAGTTACCTTGAATTAGTTTGCAAACGAATTTGATGGATGAACTTAGAATGATTTGGAAGAAATCAAGCACAATTACACCAAGTTTTTGTAGAGAAGAAGTTTTATGAAAGTTTTTAGGTTTAGAAAGAAGTAATAAGAAGTAGAGAATGAGAAATATTAGGGATATAAGTCTCGAAACTTTTAGAAGTCCCGTGTTCTGTAACAGCAGCACTCGATCCAGTGTCTGAGGTACTCGATCGAGTAGCCTCTACTCGATCGAGTTAGGGGTGCTCGGTCGAGTTTCAGCATTGGCAGAACTGACAACGATTCTGTTTTTCAACGAACTCGATCGAGTAACCCACCTACTCGGTCGAGTAAGGCCTACTCGGTCGAGTAATCCCTCGTACTTGGTCGAGTAAGTCAAAATAACCAACAAATGATCAAGAAATGATTAGTCTCCTGCAGAATAAAAAATCGTTCGGAGTCTAAGGCATACTTAGAAAAAGTCACTAGTTATTTCTTTGTTCTAATACTATCGATTATCATTACTTTACATGTAACACAAGTACCGCGATTAAAACATTATAACTCTACTCTATTACATGCCATACAACATACGGTCATGCTATTACGTACTTTAGTCCACATATTCACTCATATCGATAACGGTATCCTACCTTGTTCATATGCACATCAAATTCTACAACACAACATGCTCATAAAATTTTATCAAACACTGCAAACTTGTAAACCAGTTACCAAGTTACATGTCACCACATATCCTCATATAAACTTGCAATACATCCTACTCGTCCATCCAGGTAACTTATGCGCACAATTATAAAAGCAATTATGCACCACATATGCTATCATCTACACACATGACATTACCTTACTATATATGTCTTGCACATTACACACATATGCTCATACAATTCCCGACTCAATAACCTCATTCGAAGTGGCTGGCTTAAGCATATTGGGGCCAGGATCTTGGAATGAGGGCGCCTTCTCACCCAAAATCAAACATACAAGGGGCTCCCAACACACATACACCAGGTTCATTTTATTAGACTCACTACGTTCATTGTGTTCATTGGTTATAGGTTCCAAAATCGTCGCTCTGATACCACTTTGTAACACCCCCATCTACAAAGTAGCCTTAACAAGACCTTATTCCCTAGTAGATATGAGCATTACCATCTCGGTTGCCCGAGGGATAGTATATCGTAACGTCAATAAAAGAACTTTTAAAGTTTGTTACAAATTTAAACTCAACAAAAGGAAGATACAACTGATGAATAAACAACTATGGTGAGACTACTCCATCCCAAGACTCGGTGAAAGACTCGTCCCTCCAACGCACCCAGGTAAGCTCCACATATCAACACCTGCTAAGACTAACTGCTCACCATAATGGATGACGGTAGACACATAACAAGAAAAAAACATAGACAACACCACACAAGGTCAGTAACTAAAGAACATCATACAACATAAGGTACAACACACACAAACCAATCTCCAACTCCAATAACCCATGAATCACCTGACTAACCCGAAGGTAAAGTCTTGTCTGAGTATCCATCGCAACAGATATTCCACACCGCCAGTGGGGATCGCAGCCTTACCACCTAAGCCCCACTTAAAACCATAGAGCGAATAACCCATGTCCATTAATGTGCACATCCCCCTTGTCACGGGAACCACAAGGGGCGAATCAAGGGCGTGAAGCCATTCCCGATGATGACTCCACTCAGCCAGGGACGCACCCCGCACACAAACACATAATACAACTACACAATCAGAGATACCACACACTACACATGCTAACCAATCAACAGTACTAAGTAGGAAAACCTACCTTTAGCAATCAGCAACCACATCGCATACATCCATAAGAAGGCAAAACAACCTCCATCCATATCTATCATAACCAGTAGGGAAAACCCTATTACTAACAACCATAACCACAACGAAACCTAAGGATGATGATGATGACTTACCTATGCTCGGTATTCCGGCGATAAGACCGCGACTCGACTCAAGTCAATGTCCCCATGGTGTCTCCAAGTGTGAGGGATATAAAAAGGTTGAAGGCTGGTGAGGGAGAACCTATATCGTCGATTAGGTTCAGGGAGAAAAGAAATGAAAATTGATTTGGGTTTACGACTTCACGATTTATAACTTACTGCTGAACTCGCAGTACTCGATCGAGTATGGGTATTACACGATCGAGTGGCCTCTACTCGATCGAGTCACTAGACTACTCGATCGAGTAGCCTACTCTAGATCGAGTTCCTACATCCCAATGGTTACTATGACGCAAATCCGAACTAGTAAAGGTTCCAATAGATCCAACATGTATCTAAGGTCAGTCAACAGCTAGTCAACGGATCCCTAACAGGGCGGGTGTTACAGTAGCTCACATGACGAGAGACATCCCTTAGTTGAACAACCCTATCATCTTCTCCAACGAGGATATCCCTCCCTTCGGGGCTAACCACAACCTGGCATTATACATAACCTTACAATGCTTGAAGAAGAATATACCCACGGTTCCGGTAGATGACGGTTCTGCTGTGAATGTCAACCCCCTCAAAACTGCTCACAAATTGGGAATCAAGGAAGCTGACCTTGTCCCGACCAACCAAAGAGTCCGCGCCTACGATAGTACTCGCCGCGAAGTCGCAGGTATGACCACCTTAACCATCACAACTGGACCCCTGGAAAGACAAGACAACTTCCACGTTGTCGACATTGAAGCCTCGTTCAACATGCTCTTAGGACGTCCGTGGATCCATGTCACCAAAGCTGTCACTCCCACCCTCCACCAGAAAATTAGGGTTCCCTTTAACGGGAAAATAATTACCATTCCTGCCTCCCAAACCCGCATCGTCATGGAAAAAGGGATCACCTCTCATGTAGGCCAAGAGGTCGACAACGAGATATGGGGATTCCAAGCTGTGAATACCCTAACCAATGACCCAACGCCTTTTTGCTGCGATTCGTTCTCAAACCTCACACTTAACCACATTATGATGCGCCAAGGATACTTCCCAGGCTTGCCCCTGAACCCATTGAAGGGCACCTTGCCCCAAATGAAGAAGTCTAAGGTCCTCGACATTACCTTCGGGCTAGGCTACGAACCAACCGGTCAAGACATCCAAGAGATTAGCCTTCTGGTAAGGAAGCGTAAAAAACACGAAGTCATCCTCCGCCCCTACCAACTAACCCTGAACGGATACTTTGTCTTATAAGGAGAATTTGAGCCCTACAACGGATTTCCTGAACCCATCTTTGATCCCGTGCTGAAAATCAGACACCCGGGGATAGAGGTCTTCCAAGATTTCTACTTCATCCCTGATGCTGCTACTACCGTTACCTAAACTAAGTCTGAATAGGCACCTTGCCTTGACGGACAAGCTGTGAGCCTCCTCTTTGGAGAAGACAACATCAAGCACCCCAACCATGAGGAAGTAATAGCCATCGCCCTCAAAGACAGCCAGTTCGACCCTAATTCCTTGATCTTTGATACTGACCCGGTGAAGATTGTCCAAGGATGGAGGAAGACCTTCAAATGGACCGATCATCAAGGCCGCATTCTCAAGATTACAACTGGAGATGGCCGTATGTTCAAGGAGGGAAGTGAAGATAAGTCTGGGTTCGAGTCTGATGATAAGTCTGAGTAAGATTCTGTGTTGGGTCCTAACATTCCCAACTCCCCTGTCAAAATTCCCTTTCCACTATTCTACGACAAGCTGGAGGCTGTCCCAGAGGCTGAGCCAACTAATATCATCCCTACTCTCATGGAGGCTAGCAACCTAGGGCCTATCCCAGGGGCCGCCTTTTCCACCGTGTCGCCTCTGACTCCCCACCAGATGTCTGTCATGTCCGAGCTCTTCGTTCAGATTGATTAAATGAATGATAAGTTTGCTTGCGACTCATCTCAATTTAACAATAATGCAATTCAGAACGAACACGAGGAATTTGAATTCAATAACTACCCACCTCATTCAGTCAAAGAACTCGACAAACGCGAACTTAAAACACCCATCATTGAGGAAATCAAACCTATAAACGTAGGTACCAACCAAACACCTCAAGAACTTAGGATAGAGACCACTCTTAACCCCTCGTGTTGCCTTTCAATAATGCATAGAACTTTCGCAAGATGATAATAATAACCAATATTTCACAATCATAGAATTAAATCTAGGTGTCGGTCAGGGCCATGGTACCAATTATTGCGGTCTAATCTCGCTTAATGTAAACTCTAGAATCTTTGTAAGTCGGCCGCGTATTCGTAAAGATCTAAAACTCGTTACCAAAGGAAGTATTTAATGTTGCCTAATTTCAATGATTATTTCAAAGTCAAATGACAACGCCTATAATAAAGACTAAAACTCGTTATATATAGTTGTAAAGAGTCTAGTACTAACTCGTTAATTATATATTTGTAAAGAGTCTATAACAACAATTTAAGGACACATAGAATACTTATACCAACATTTTTTTTTGGCAGCTGTAAACAAAGTTTTTATACAATTGGCATTAAACTCATTTAGCCATATTCACTTATATTACTAATACTGTAAGCTAAGACAAAAAAGTAACTACATCGGTTAACACACATGTGTTGGTAGTAACACCCCCATACTCCAAGTGCCTTACCAGGACCACTCAGGTATAAAAATGTTACCATCTCGGTTACCCGAGGCAATGAATATCATAAGACAATAAAGAAATTTACTTTAAAAG